>CAUYQG010211766.1:0-10097 GCA_963574415.1 Tarsius wallacei | reverse complement strand
AGCCACAGTCCCACGTTCATTTGGAGGACCATCTCATTCACATCTGTCTCTCCTGTGGCCAGAGGCTCCACAAGGACAAAGGCCTCATCTGGCCTGCACTGTCTGCTCCCACATCCCAGCAGGCTGCCCAGTACAAGGTAGTTCTCAAGAAACATTTTTCAGTGAAGTCAGGCGGAGAAGCAGGCTTTGGTGTGGACTGCATGGAAGCAAATAGAATACAAAACTGTCTCTCTGGATACACCAGGGATAGGGATCCTGAAGTGGGAAGCAGCAGACTCAGACACCCGCACTCATTGAGCGCCTCCTGTGTGCAGGCTCTGAGCTGGATCTTCAGAAGTCACAGAGCATGTACAGTGGACCAAGCACCCACCATATGCTGAGTGGAGTACATAATGAGTGACATACCTTCATCAATTATCTGATTTTCACATAGCACCCATGGGGTGGCACTCTATAATCTCAAGTTTCTGGTTAAAAAAGCAGGACCCTCAGAGAACTCCTTGCACAAGATGACGCACCTAAAGCTGGAACTCAGTGAGAGGCTCTGGCCTGGATGACTTGAAAATTGTGTTTTTGCTACGTGAACAATGCTGCAATAAACATACGTGTGCAGGCATCTTTTTTATAGAGTGATTTGAGTTCTTCTGGATATATTCCTAGTAGGGGGATTGTGGGATTGTATGGAAGGTCAATTTTTATATCTTTTAGGAATCACCACACTGTTTTCCACAAAGGCTGTACTAGTTTACACTCCCACAAACAGTGTAGAAATGTTCCCTTTTCGTTGTGCTGCCCATCAAAAGAGGACTGGATTTTTTAAAATGTGGCACATATACGTGATGGAATATTACGCAGCCATGAAGAACAAAATCGTGAACTTCACAGCAACCTGAATGGACTTAGAGTCTATAATACTGAGTGAGCTTTCACAGAAACAAAGAATGAGTATCACATGTTCTCACTCATAAGCAGACCTTGAACAATTATCGTAATACTGCAAGAAAAGGATTTGCAGTAGGGGGAAACTGCCAGGAGGCGGGCAGGGAAGTGGGATTGGCAGTAGCAGGAATCTTTCTGGGGAAGGGGGGCATACCTCATCAACAAGGGTACCTGCATAATGAACATTTGTATACCTAACCCTGAATTGAACCCCACATCTTTAAAAATAAAAAGTTAAAATTTTTTTTAAATTAAAAAAAAGAAAGTTGTGTTTTTGGATATTAGAGAGAGGAATAAGAGTTGAGTGGAAATGGATCTTAAATACCTTAAATTCTTAAACTACAGTGTCCTATGCTCTGACCATATCCTTTGTCCTTCTGTGTCTGTCTTTACATATCCCCAACCCAAGTCAACCTCACCAAGCTCCTCAGAGCTTCAACTTCTTTCTCTCCCTCTAGCTGGCCTCCCTTGAGCCCATGTCTGTCCTTTCCTTCACCAGTGCAACCCAGGCATGGTCCTCTGTTCTCACCCCATCCATTGGTGAGATCTCAATGCCATGATCAACCTTCTCTGCTCCTGCACCATTTGGTCCTCACTTCACCCTAGTGGAGTTGCTGTGAGAATTAGATGAGTCAGGACATGCACTGTCTAAGAGTATACATAGTATTATTGTTTTTACTTGTCCCTGAGTAACTGAGTGAGTGCAGTTGGATGAGATCTTGGCTGTGATGACTTTGTAAAATTCAGCTGGATCCTGTTTCTGCCCGTCAATCTCATTACTTGGCAAAGTTAAGCTCCCTGATACTTTTTGAGGACTATTCCAAATCTTCTGCACCCTTCACAAGTCTACTACTGTCTTCTACTCAGCTCCCAACTCCCTTGCTGTCAACAAATGATCTTGGCATTGGACATCTCTTGATTCCTTCTTTGTGTCTATTCCCCTTTCATTCTTGTCATAAAATAATAAAACCACCTATGCACTATTCTCTTGCCTATAGTTTGAGGGCAGGACTGTATCCTCTTGCCCACAGTGATTGGTTCAGAGACAAGCATGTGACCCAATGTAATCCAATCAAAACTTTTCCCAGGACCTTGGAAGTATAACTGCAAAGGAAACGCTCTCTCCCCTGGAGATCTCTGCTGCTCAGTGTCAAAGAATGGAGATGTGGAACCATGGGTAGAACCTGGAAATGAAGTAGAATCCACAGTGGACAACAGGGCCAAGAAAAGACAGTTTTTTGACACCATCACTTAAGTGTCTGGCTCTAGCTACACCCCATGACAATACACCCCTTTTTTACACATTTCCTTGTTTGCTTAAGATGTTTGGTTTCCAACACTTGCAACTGGAAAGATCTTGGTTGGTATACCTTGCTGCACAGTCACAGAGAAAATAGAGGGTGTGACTACAGCTGTCATTGATGCCCAGCTCATCAGTACATTTCTCTCTGCCATACAATTTCTCCTGGGCTCACAGAGTGACAGCCACCCCTAGTGCAAGGCTCACTCCACGCTGGGGCACCGTCTCACCTCATCAGTGCCTTGAAACGCTGTCTCATGATTCATCTCTCTCTCTATCCTGCCTCAACTATTCTCTTCCTACTAGTCTTTACTCTTAACCTAAAATGTGCTCATTTTCCTCTTACCCAAACTACTCAGTGTCCATTTACTTCATCCTTTCTCTGTCCCTTCCCTTCTCTGTTGCCGGCTTTTACTACATCTGGGTCACCAGCAATTTCACATTGGCAAGTCCAATGGCAACTTTAGGCTGAAGCTGACTGGGTCTCTCTTTGACACTGGATGGCATCTGTCACTTTACCTCTCAAGGCTCTCTGTCATGGCCCCAGGTTCCAAGACACTGTTCTCTCCAACCCTGCTAAGCCTTCCTAGTCATGCTTTGATCTCCCTGAGAGGTTCCCTCTGTCCACGGCCATCTCTTGCTACACACTCTCCCTGAGTGATCTCACCTCTCTGTGGGTTTTAGTTTTACCATGGGCTGATGACACTCAGGTCTGTATGTATTAACCTCAGTGCTCTACCTGGCATTTGCTATGTATTTACACCTTGACGCTCCAAGGGCATCTCAAATTCAATTCAATGGAAACGATGTATTATCTGACTCCGAGATCTGCTTTCTCTGCTATCTTCTGTATCTCCTTTTGTAGCCCCACAGTTTCAGCCAGGCCAGCCACATGGGTGAGCATCATTTTTATCTTCTGACCTTTACCTCCCAGCACATTGTAGACCTTCCAAATCACTTAGTGAGTTTATTTCCCTCCTAGTAGCAGACGCTGTTGGCCACCTACCCACTCAACACTCTCCCCGCCTTTTTTCTGCTGGCAAAACCCCAGTTTTGCTCATGTATTCTCATGGTTTATAAAGCTATGTGCTCGAGGGGATGCTGGCGTGAGTCTCAGTCCTAGCCCCAAAGGATGTTTTGATGTATCTACTCTAAGTCAGTCCTGATCATTCTTGTCAAAGAACAGCTCAGGAATACCTAGTTATCTGCACAGAAATATTTGAGTCCTATGTGAGGGAAATAGTCATCAGATTATTGTCAATGAGTAAAGGCAAAACAACAGCAATTATAAGGCCCAGGGGAGGGAGAAAACTCCCACACATGTTCTGGAAACAGTAAATTTTGTTTTATATTTTGGATAAACTCGTGAACCAACAACTGCTTTTGTTCTTCTGCCATATTTTGCAAAGTCTTTAACCCCTTCCACCTCCACTAACTCAGGTACCATATCCTCTGGGAAATTCTCCTGGTCACCCCCCAGCTGCTGCTTCAGGTGCACAGGAAGCCCCTTCCTTACTTAGGAAACACACACAGCATTGCATGCTGGATGACTCTTTCTAGTGTGGGGGCTATAGTTCAGGGAAACAAAAAATGCACTACATGTAGTGCTAGCTGGGAATGGTGATATTTTCACAAAAAGGAAAGGAAAGGTGACATTGGTGGCCTCTGATGAGTGAGAAACAGAAGAGCTTGTTATCCTGCAGTTCTAGAAGATGGATGACCTAAGAGACATCTTTTCCAAAATGTGAGGTACCAAGGTTGAACTCTGAGGAACTGGAGGGAAACGACCCTGGAAACACAACTCAATCCGTCATTTGTTTGGCATTTTATTCAAGTGTTATAAAATACTTCACAATAGCCTTGTTAATTGATACTTGCTCAGAACAAGTAATAATTTTCTGGATAAGGCATAAAGGTTCCTATCTTACTTCTTCTTGTGTATTTGGTATGGAGGACACAAACTATGGTGCTTTCCATTTTTCTCCCTAACTTTCAAGTACAATGAAAACTCATCCCGTCCTTCACCTAGAATCACCAAAAATGAACATTTGCCATGTTTGTTCTGTCTTCCCTCTTCTACAGCTCTCCAACGTGAACATACCCCACACTTGATTTTGGCTGAACAACCTGAAAAACAGTTGCACACGTCATCACGTCACCTTCAAGTGTCCCCGAAAATAATGACCTCCTAAGCAGCCATAATGTCATCTGTCATACTCAAGAAGTATAGCATTGATACCATACAATTATCTTATCTACAATCAATATGCAAATTCCTCTAGTTTCCCAATTGTGGTCTTTTAGCTGTTTTTCTCTCTCCTGGTTAGAGAATCATGCATGCTTTTAGCTGTTATGTTTCCTTAGTTTCTTTTTGTCTGAAACAGCCCCTCCGCTTTCTTTTTAAACTTTCATGACATGGATACTTTTAAAGAATCCATACCTGTCATTTTGTAGAATGCCGCACACTATATATCTGAGTGTTGCTGTGTAGTTGGATTCAGGTTAAGCGTTTTCCCAAGAATCCTACATGGCAGATACTGTTCCTCTCAGAGCACAGCATGAGAGGGCTGCTCCATTACTAGTGATGTTGAGTTTGATCACTTTTCTCTCTTTTTATATACATGTATCAACCGAATTACTTATTATGGGAATCTCGTAGAGAAGAGAACAATATCTTCATTTACGGATAACTTAGTAAAGTGAAATGGAGAATAAGGTCATTATATTTTTGAAATCTTCTAAAATAAAATGGTCAGGTTTCCACTGTCTGGATACTTTCATGAAAGCATTTTCAGAACTTTCGGAAACCGAATCGTCTGTACAGTTGCCTCAAATCGGCAGTTCCCTTTGTCCACACAGATCCAGCCAGCTAATGGCATCTATTATCTGCCGCTCGCAGGTCAGCACAAAAGTTAAACGGCTTAAAGGCAATGCAGTGTAAAGCAAAGGAGAGATTAATTTGGAGTCCAGAACCATCAAACTTGTCTCATGACCTTGAGCAAATCGCGCGGTCTTCCTGGGCCTTGGTCATCTCTTCTGTGCAATGGAGCGAGAGGTCTTCAGGGTCTTCAAAACTCTGTCATTGTAAAGGTTCATTCATATCTGCAGCTAACTGCTGTATGCTCAGAATCATTTTGACTCCTAAGTGTAAGTGCTAATTAGCTAATTTTTTTCCTGGAGGAAATAATAGAATTGCAGGAAGAAGTGGGAGCTGCACTACTCAGCCTCCACCTGATGTGGGAGCTCCTCCCCCCCCACCCCATGTAGCCTTTTAGCCTGCACTAGAGCAATCTGGGTGATTGGCCATGTGTGTTCAACTATGACCTCAGAGTTCTACTTCAGTCATTCCAAGTCCTCCCAGCTGATCCTCAAAGCCCCTGTCTCCCTTTCTCCAACTCCAGCAGTCTCTTCACTGTCCCTTAACAATGCCTTGTGTATCCTTCTTGGGATCCCACAACTCAACTCTCTTCTGTCTCTGATACCTGGACATTGGTCTCCCCTTTGTCTATCCTTTGACCCTTCCCATGCTCTTGAACACAGGGATGTAAAATCCCTGGACGGCCCCCTCCTCCACTTGTTGAGCCCACCGACTCCCAACTGTATTTCTCTCTGCCCAGCATGGGCAATCGCTTCAGCATGCCCCTTACAATTTTCTCAACATCCATAGCAGTTCTAATTATACCAGGTAGATGTGAACGTTTATTTATATGCCCCAAACTGCATAACAGGGTTGCGTAATGTAGAACAGCTGTGCCAGGAAGCAAACAAACAAAAAAACTTGTGAAGAATTCTGTAAGGTGAGTATGCACTTTTTAGAATAAAAATGTGCATCTTACTATGTTGTAATCTGACCAAACAAATGCTGCTGACCAAATCATGTAACTATAGAATGATAATAGCAACCTTTCCAGCTGAAAATGAGATACCTGGCAATTTGCTAACGTGAGGTTGCAAATATTACACACGTAATCTTAAAGGCCTTAAACTATCAAGGGCTGCAGACACACAAATATTCCCCTGATGTGTAGTGATGTGCTATAATTTAAGTCAAAGATGTAATACAATGATTGTAGATCAAGAAATGTGACCCTGAGGATTTGAATATGTTTATTGTATTTTTCAAGAGTAAACAGGTGTGTCATATTTCAAATCAACATTGTTTTAATGCTAGTGTAAATCATGGATGTCTTTCTGTTTCTCTTCATGTTTTTCTCCCAATAGATTTATTTGCAAGGTCTTAATGTGAGTAGTTATATTTAGAAATCAGAATAAAATATTAGTTCTAGAAGGACTCTTGGAAATAATTCCTTCTCTAAGTGAGGGAAGTGAGGCCCAGAGGAGCAAGATCATTTTTCCAAAGTTGTACAGCTCTGGCTGGGGCCTGGGGTCAGGGTTAGAGCCTGATTTAAAGGCCAAGGTGCTTGCCCAGTGATCTTCAGACTGTCTTTCTAGGAGCCTTAGAGGTCTCTGAAGGTGCCTCAGGTCCATCTTAGGGAAGAGGGTGATTTGTTTCCCACTTTCTTCAACTATAACCACACTACTTTCAAGTGTTTTTGTATCATGGTTCCATTTAAAGATCTGCATCAGAGGAAAGGATCCTAGTGTTAACATGTGCACATTTTTAAAAATTGGCAACCATGCCTAGTTCTTCTGAATGGCGATTGAAAACTTTTTCTCTATAACCACTGCTCACTATTAGTATGAAATTCTAAGTTATTTACTTTTCATATGTTTCTGCTTAAATTGGTTATTTAAGTAAGTGCATCATCAATAGGTTCCATGGATGAGGATGCAGGTGAGAAAACTGAATGAAACCCTCTTGCTGTTTTCACCATCGACGGCCTTCTTGATTTTGCTAGCGAGCTACTGATCTATTTCAAAATGAGAAGAAATCAAGGAAATAGGATGGAGGCCATGAGACACAATGGAAAACAAAGCAAGCGCAGGCTTCTGTAAACTCCCCAGCACTTGCTTGGGGGGTGGATGTTGCTGGGGACAGAAGGACGGCTGGGAAACCATCAGACTTGTGCTGCTCTGCAGCAGGAACATGGATGTGCCTGGCTCTGGGCCTTCCTGGTGGGGCTGGGGGACTGCTGGGTATGGATGGCTGGGAGACAGTCAGACTCACACTGTTATGCATCAGGAACATGGCTTTGCAAGCTCTGGGCCTTCCCAGGAGTTCCTGCCTGGGGAATCCACGTGTGGGCATGTAGCAGACTAATAACAGCACACGGTTTCCTGATTTCTCTTGTGTGTCACTCCTAGCAATGAGATTCTCTTACCAGGCACTGGGTCAACGGGAGCACCCACATCTTCCCGGGGTCACGAAGGGCTTGTATGTCAGTCCCCTGAGCTTTCTGATTTTCCAGCTAGATGATGTTTGCAAAGTTAATTCAGACTCTTTCATAACTAAATTTTTTTATTGAGCATTTTTCTTCCTTTAATTCTCAGAAGGATCTGATTGCCAAATAAATTTGACTAGGCTGTTAAAAATAAAATCCTAGTTTGAGGGTTTTCGAAGTGGTCATTTTCCTAACTGGGACAAACACAGTTTGCTCCAGGAAAACTCACAAACAGTAGATTTCATCTGTGGGCTTCTTTCCTTTATTGCATAAATTAAGTTCAAGAAAAATGGAGGAATATTTTTAAAATATCAGAAACATGGATTCACCTATAAAAATAAAACCCCAAAGCCTGTTCTTAAACTTCTACAGGCAGTTAAGATGACCTGAGCTCAATGTCACCCTTGTGACCCTGCAGCAGGTGAGCAGCTTTCCCCGTCCAGCCGCTGTCCCCCACCCCCTTGGGGACGTGTCTGCATTGCTAAATGACTAGGTGTGCGCCCAAGTGGCAGTGACATTTCCAAACTAATCCAGCACGAGGAGGTGGTAATTAGGAAGGAGACAGTTGCCAAGGAAGATGGATATGCTCTCTAGACGCAACCATTACTACTGGAAAAACTAGTTGCTTTCATTTTGGGATACTTCCTCCAGTCCGAGAAGGTGTGAAGAAACCACACCTTGCTGCTACTAGAAAGAATCTTCCTGGAAACCTCACAGAGCCTTGGCCTCTAAAGAAACCTTTTGAGACAATAGACTACACGTGCTTAAGAGAGGAAAGACAGTGTTTCTGTGTCTAAGAGTGACTAGATGAGTAACTCATTTGTTCATTCAGTAAGTATTCGCAGAGTGCCTGCTACACAGCAAGCCCCGAGCCGGACAAGAACGGCTGAGACAGAGCCTCTGTCCCAGCAGACTCTGTATTGATCCTGATGTGACTCAGCAACAATCAGTGGAAATAAGAACACCATGGATATCCAGGAGCAAGAGCACCTTCGGGTGTCACCTGGGGCCCTGGAGGGCTTTGCAAAATGTGCTCTAAGCTGGTTCCTCCATAGCTCATTCTGTTTTTGTTCTCTAGACTGGCACTTGATTATGGATGTGGCAAATGAATGATATATTTTTAAGTGCTAAAGTTCAGCATCACATTCTAAACATCCCTCATGAGAGTGGGCGAGGTCTGGAAAGGAGGCTGGAGCTCCTAGCTCTCCTGTGTCTGCGTCTCACAGCATGTATGTGGCAAGGCCTGGGCTTGGGCCACATCCAGGCTCTTCCGGTCCTTAATGAGTCAGCAGGAGCAAGGCCCTTCGCCCTTCCTAGCTCTGGTGTCCTTATCTGTAAGACGAAGCTAAAAATAGGTTCTGCATTGTGAGGTTGTCCTGAGAATCAACTGAACTACTATGGGTGAAAGCACTCTATAAAATATAAGTCCAGTAAAAAATTACTTTTTTAGAACAAAGACACACCAAGTTCCCATTCAGCAACCTGGAAACAGTGTGGCTATATTCCTAGGACCTATATTCCTAGGACTAGTCTCTCAGTGAAGAAGCCTGATCAGAACCCTGTGGATGTTCACAGTTAACACTGCCACAGGACTGGTTAACAGTCTTAAGTAGCAACTTGAAAGAAAATTCAATTACTTTTCATGAGGAGGTTACTTACTATTTAAAATGTGTATAAAACTGGATTAATAAACCATAAAGGCAAGCTAAACCAAAGGAGAATCATCTCCATGATGACATGACAAAGTAGCAAATATCTACGTCCTATGTTGCACCGGTTGAGACATTTCTGGGGGCTGCAAATATCAAAAGACTCAACAAGCTCTGGTTTACGTCCAAAAAACACATCTATTGCCTCTACAGTCTCAGGATTGTTGAGTGGTTCAGCAATGTCAGGGCTGTGGGTCAGTGTTTCTGATGTAATGGTGTCTTCATCTTCTGTCACACTTGTTGCCTCATGGGTGACGATATAATATATGTGCTCAGCTCCAGTACCCGGCCTTGACATTGATGTCTCAGATTGAAGAATAGAAGGAGCTGCCTAGGAAAACTCTCCTTACATATGCACCTGCTCCTCTTGTCAGAAAGCAAAATATCATCCAGAAAGACCTTTGAGAGTCACTCTTGCATCTGATGGACAGAGCCACATGGCCACAACTGCCTGTGTGGGAAATCAAACATCTGCCAAAGGGCTTATATCTGTACTTGGAGAGCTAAGCAAAGTCAGGGTGGAGAAAGTCCTGCCTAACAGTGTCCTTCTGGGTTGTTCTGTATGTCTTTAAAAATAGACGATGAGCTAGACCCTATGGAAAGGAAATATTGTCCTTGAGTTTTAGAGGAGATATTCTAAAAACTGGAGCCTAAATTGTAAGGCTCTTTTTTTTTTTTTTTTTTTTTTTGAGTTGGAGTCCCACTCGATCGCCCAGACTGGAGTGCAGTGGCCGCTCCCGGCCACCGCAGCCTCGACCTGCTGGGCTCCGGCGATCCTTCCGCCTCAGCCTTCCGAGTAGCCGGAAT
>CAUYQG010211763.1:0-13526 GCA_963574415.1 Tarsius wallacei | reverse complement strand
AGTTTGTCTTATAGTCAAAGACACTTTTTAAAAAATTTAATTGAAGCTGGGCTCGGTGGCTCAGCCTGTAATCCCACGCCTTGGGAGGCTGAGGTGAGTGGATTGCCTGAGCCCGCGGGTTCGAGACCCGCCTGGGCAACTTGGCGAGACCTCATCTCTACAATAAACCAAAAACTAGCCGGGCGTGGTGGCGCACGCCTGTAGTTCCAGCTACTTGGAAGGCAGAGGCGGAAGGATCGCCGGAGCCCAGCAGGTGGAGGCTGCGGTGACCGGGAGCGGCCACTGCACTCCAGTCTGGGCGATGGAGTGAGACTCCAACTCAAAAAAAAAAAAAAAAAATTTAATTGAAACAAGGTCTCCATCACCCAGGCTGAAGTGCAGTGGGACTACTACAGGCCACACCACCATACCCATCTAGCTGTTTGTTTGTTTGTTTGTTTGTTTTAGAGGTGAAATCTCACTATGTTGCCCAGAGTTGGTCTCAGACTTCTGCCTTGGCCTCCCAAAGTGCTGCAATTACAGGCATGAGCCATCATACCCAGGGATTTTTTCATATAAGTTCAAATGAGACATTCTATTACCACAAATCCTTGCTTTATTCCAAATTCTATAAATAAAGATTTGCCCAGCAAAGAGGACACATAAATCAGCATAATAAAGTGGTTAAAATCAGAGTCAGAGCAGAGCATGGTGGTTCAAGCCTGTAATCTCAGCATTTTGGGAGGCTGAGGTGAGAGGATTGCCTAAGTCTAAGGGTTAAGGGTTTGAGACCAGCCTGAGCAACTTGGTAAGACTTCGCCTCTACAATAAATAAAAATTTTTAAAAATTAGCTGGGCGTGGTGGCACATACCTGTAGTTCCAGCTACTTGGAAGGCTGAGGCGGAAAGATTGCCTGAACTCAGCAGGTCGAGGCTGCAGTGGCTATGAGCGTGCCACTGCACTCCAGCCTGGGTGACAGAGTGAGACTCCAACTCAAAACAAAAAAAACAGACTCAGACTTTCTGAGTTTAAATCTTTGTTCTGCCACCTGCTAGCTGTGTAATCTTGGGTACTTTTCTTAACTTCTCTGAAGAATAATAACTCCTACCTCCTAGGTTTCTGTGACCAAGTGAGATCATCAATAGAAATTACTCTCAACCTTTTTACCTAACTTAGCATCAGCTATGGTGCTATATTCAGGGGAAGGGCCTCTGCTTCCGTCTTCAGCTCCCTCTGTGCCTCCCAGACTGGTTTTTCCAACAGAGTAGAAATAAAATATTCGAAGGAGAGCTCTGATCAAAGAAAACAATGCTTGAGGAGCTCTTCTCCACACATACTTCTGTGGTCCTGGTAAGGCTGGTCACCTTGCAGTTTCAACTTAATAACAACTTTTCTTCCAGCCTAGTTGTAATGTAGATATTTCTTTCTGAATCTATCTGCTAAAACCATGTCACCTGCACAAGCGTGCCAAGCAACGACATGGGAAATGCAACATTGTGATCAACAATGCACCTTCTGCCGAACTAGATTACAGAAATAGTTGGACAATTATTAGATAGCAACCCTGCAGGAGGTTTTTTGGTTTTGGTTTTTTTTTTTTTTTTTTTTTTGAGTCCAGGTCTCATTCTATTGCCAGGCTGGAGTGCAGGGGGCAATCACAACTCATTGCAGCTTTGAACTCCTGGGCTCAAGTGATCTTCCCACCTTAGCCTCCCAAGTGGTTGGGACTACAGCTATGGGCCACCACACTAAGCTAGATTTGTCATTTTGTTTTGTAGAGACACTGTCTCGCTATGGTGCCCAGGCTGACCTAGAACTCCTGGGTTCAAGTGATCCTCCTGCCTCAGCCTCCCAAAGCACTGGGATTACAGGTGTGAGTCACCGACCCTGGCTCTATTGGTTAATTTTTAAAGGTCACAAATAACCAAACAGAATACTTGGGTAAGTTGCTGAATGCTTGATTGGATTTATTAACTTACTTAACAAAACCTCCATTGATTGCCTAATTTATGACAGGCATGGCTCTTGGTACCTGGGTTACAAAACCTGAGAGAGACCTTACAAGTAGATTCATTCATTCACTCACTCCTTCATGCACACATTCCTTCATTTAACTAGTATTCATGTGCCTGTCCATGTGCCAGCACACTAGAAAGTAAGAAAAGAATAACAGTGTGTCCATGGGGACACACCAATAAGTGAAACAGATGAGGCCCCTGCCTGTGAATTCTTGGTCCATGGGTTTCTGAAAATGAAAATAAACAACATCTTGTAAATACTCTTAAATCTTTATTATCTGAAAAATCACAGGAAGCTTCTCTGTCAGCAACATCCAGATCTTACTTTTGTTTGGGGGCTTTAATCCAACCAGGTCACAAACCAGAGTTAAACATGTTCAAAATATGAGCCCCCTTTGCAATCTGCTGCCAACAGACTCATTCTAAGGTTCACTTTGCAATATCTAATTAAAAGTGTAAAGGACAAGGGTCCTCATTTCAAGGATTCTGGAAGTGCTCAAAGAGGTCAATGAGAAGGTGAACAGCTCACATGGGCCCAACTTTCCTGAACATATGTCTATTTCTGAAAAGAAATAGAAGTATGCAAAAACTGTACAACATGTATTTCCCCCACAGAATTGCCTAGAAATCATGAAAAGACAAAATTCATCATCTGCTTTATATTCCTGAATAAATAAAGTGTAGAAAAATCGTATGATCTGAGAGCTGTACTGAGGCATCAAGTAAGGAATTTTCTTCCTTGTAAGGATTAATGTGGGAAAGTTCAGTCCTCTTTCCTGCACCATCAATTGTCTTGTACATAACTCTCAGTGAGCCTCTTCTTCCCCTGTTCCCCCATTTCAATCCAGAGCAAACTAAGGAGAATTCTCACCAAGCTCACACCAAGAGCTTCTCATCAGCTTCATGGCATTTGGGACAAAACAATTTTCACATATTTTTATGCACAACAATAATTTATTTTTGTCTTCAAGAACCCTTCATTCTATTTTTTTAAAAAAGGCCAAAATGTTCTAGGTAAGACATATAACAGCACTCATGGCTTTATTTTTTTTACCCCTTAACATTTTCCCTTTGTACACTTCTTTTAAATGTAGAACTAATTTCTTCCAACTCAGTTTTCCACATATTTCAGAGTAGCAGTTTCATAATAAAAGCATTTATCTGAAGAATATTTCAGTCATTAGTACATTAATCCCTCTCCTTGGTAGTATAGAAGAATCAGTAAATCTTCAAATGCATGAAACTTTATTAATCTAAAGAAAAATAAAAAATACTACTCGTCTTTTCAAACACAAATCTCACCTACCGCCTTCTCCACAATCTTGATTCTATTGGTAGATGACTTTCCTCAGTACAGCTCCTAATGTTTTAATGTAGAGAACATCTGTTGTTCTCAACCTTAGATTTCTCCACCTTTTTTTCTACAAGAAAAGCATTATGGCAATCAACATTATATAATGTGTTTCTTCAATTCATTTTAGAGGACTTTCTAGTATTAATCTCCCATGGAGTTCTCCTAAATGTCACAAACCATTTAGGAAATGGTTAGGAAGTGGATTTGTACATGCAACTCTCACATATACACCTCGTGATGCAGAAATCTGATACACTGAAATTAACCATGATAGAATCTAGAAACCAGGAACCTAACTTGATATATTTTATCCCAAATCTTCTTTTACATAATTTTCAAGTCTGATCATTCATATATTCCGGCAAACATGCCTCACTCCCTGACGTCACTTACTGAAATAATTAGACTCAATCTCTTTAGTATTTCTGTGTTTTCTCCAGTTCAGAGGAGCCTGCTCATTCCAAAGCAGCCACCTCCTTATTGTTCTGTGTAACAAGCTCTGAGAAATCAAAAGGAGGTGCACATTTGCTCCCGATGGAAAGTAATGAAGTGTCAATTTGTTAGAAGCAAATGCCTTTTCAATCCAATGTGACTATTCAGTTAAGAAACTTTTTTGCTTTGCTGAGAAAGAGGTGAAAGCACTTAAGTCATTTAATGATTTGAATTATCAAATATTATTTTTAATGTGCATGCATCCAGTTGTATAATGAAACAATATAGGCTTTGATACATACAAATTAATGTTAGAGAACAGTTTAAGAGTACAGCTGTTCTAAAAAGAGCTTGCACCTGCAATTCATCAGAAACTATGGACTTTGAAGTTTTATTCTGCTACAACTTTCAAGTTAATCACTCCCTCTCTGTGCTCCACTGGTACTTGTATAAATTTATGTTTATGACTTTACTGTTGTGTTTGTTTTCTTGTCTATGTCCTCTGCTAGATTGTGAGATACTTGAGGGAAGGACCCATGGCTTATTAATCTTTGTACCCCCAAAGCATGGTATTCAACAAACACATATCAAACTCTATCTGACAGTGACTGTTCTGAGTACTCATGGAACCTACACATTTCTGTTGAATAATAAAAAATTTTAAGTAAGCCAAGTTGCATTTATTGCTGCCCTTGACATTTCATCATTCTTTTCAACTTAATCTTTATCAACCCATGTCTGAGTTTGTCAGTACATTTATCAGGTTTCATCCTTTTGCAGGGAAGTCCTGGTGACCTGAATGCCCATTGCCAAAGGTATGAAAAATATATGATCCAAGAAAGAATGCCTGGCTGCTGATGGCCCCAGAGCCATGTTGGAGAGCAGTGTTTTGAAAGATTTGAATCTACTAGTCCTCATAACCTCCGTGGATAGACCGTGTCCTGAAACAGAGTATTCTAGGGCTTTGAGGACTAGCCTATGTGTCTGTAACCCATGTGAACTTTCCTTTGTAACCTCTGACTCATCCTCTAAGGCTGAGCAAGTCATCATCTTCCATGTCCTCTGTTTCTTCACCCATATAATGGGAATGACGATAATAGATGTGACTGACATGATTCACTGAAAGGCAAACAAGACCTAAGGCAATTTTATTCAGTATTTAGTGCCACTTGGAAAAATGCTTAAAGAGGCCAAAGTGAAAATGAAGACAACGGTAAATCCTTTCTTTCTCCCAAGAGAAAACTTCAAGAAAATCTTCATCTTTTGTCATAGCCACTCAACCTGTGTTAAGGCTTTGCTATCTGCGTTCCCTTTTGAGAGTCCCAGAGAACATGTGAAAGCAACACAACAGGATGATAGATGGAGGAAGAACACAGAATTCTAAACCAATCCTTTGTTTTTACATAGAAATTGACTGCGAGTGATAAAGATTATATGACTTAGCAGAGACCACATGACTAATTGGTGATGCACTAGGATGAATCCCATGTTACCAGACTTCTTAGAATTATTTACAGGAACCTCTTCCACACCTCCGCCAGGGCAGCAAACTGGGATAACATTTCTGAAAAGCAAGTTACACAATCTTTTTTAATAGCCTTAAATACATGCATAGTATTTGACCCAGAAATTCCACTTCTAGGAATTTGCCCTAAGAAAGTAATCAGAGAAATGCAGTATGATTTAGCCACGAAGATGTTCATAGCAGAGTAATGTATAGCAAGAAAAAATGGGAGGTAACATATATGCACAATAATAGTGGGTTGATTAAATAAATAATGGCACATATACATAGGGAAAACTATGCAACTACAAAAACTGCAGGATAAAAGATTGTTATCAGCATGCTAGATGAAAAAAGAAGATGGCAAAACAATGTATACATGAGATCCAAATTACAAAAAAAAAAATTGCAAGGGAGGTAAAGAATAGCCCAGATGAGGTTAAGACAGAGTCAGGGAAACTGAAGGAGCTGGTGTCATAGATGCATCATCTTTTGCGGAAATTGTCATGGTCTATGTTTTTAGGAACTTCAAAGAGCTATCACTTAACACGCACTAGTTTGTTAGATGTACTTTAGCTTAAAGTCACGAACCGAAAGATGTTAAAAGAAAGATTGGAAAAGGTCATAGAGTAGAGATCAGGAATGAAGGATTGGTGAACAGAAGAGAAGTGGCCAGAAGGGTGTAGTCCAAGATGAGAATCCAGAAAGAGATGAGTGGACTGAGTGGAGCTCTGAAGATGAATAAGAGCTGCTGATAAACTCTGACCTAGAGGACGTCATAATGAGACATTCAAAAGATAACAGGAGCAGGCAATGATGATAAAAAATCTATTCAGGATCTAACAAGAGGTGAAAGTAAGGAGATGCCATGGCAGAGTAATTACTGAAAATGTTGTTGATTAAAAAAAAGCATTCTTTGCCAGGGTTTCTAAATGTCACGGCATAGAACTACAATTATGACAATTTTATATCTGTGGCAACATAATTAACAAAATGAATAACACTTTACCAGTGTGAATGATGTCCCGGAAGGTAAAGGATACTATCTGCCATCACCCATCTTCTTCCTTTCCTTATTCAGCACCATCATGAAAAAAAGAATGGGCTATGAAGTCACAAGCCCGGGTTTAGATTCTGATTTGCCATTAATTTCCTGACTGTCATGAGACTCAGTTTGCTCATCTGCTAAATGTGGATAATAGTAATCTACCACACAAGATGTTTGCAAAAACAAAGTGAGTTAGTATGTGTAAAGGGTCTAATACATAATAGACTTTCAATACATATTTGCATCTCCTCACTCCATTACTGGAAAAGTACTCCATTCTATCTTCTGAAATCTGACTGCTACAAAGTTCTTTTTTCTGATGAATTGAAAGCTGTTCACCCATCACTTCCATGTTCTCAAATCACTTAAAACAAGCTTAAAATTTCTTCTTTTTTTTCATATGCTCCAAGGTTCATAATAGATGCACAATAAAAGACATTGTGATTTATTCTCATAGGCTGTTGTTACAGGCATATATTCTGCAAGCAAAAACTTTTAATAATAAAATGCCTACTACCTATCAGGTTCAAAAACTTTTTCATCCAAAATATATCCCAGGATAATTTCTAGAATGCAATTCAGTGTGGGAAAAAATGACCACTATTAAAAGCAAAAAGAAGACAAGGACAGGGGACTTCATTACCTGTCCCACTCCCCTTTTTCTATTTGAACATATTTTCACTCAGGCAGATGATAAATGGCAGGCGAAGCTGCTTAGTTCAATAGTGAGCGCTGATTCTTCATGTAGAGAAAAGACAGCAGCCCAGACACATTTCCAAGTAGCTAAGGGTCCCTCAGCAGGAGCTTCAGCCCACAAAACATACTCCAGAGGTGAGTATTTTATCATTTTATTGGTGTTATCACTGATATTAATATTTGTATTTGAATAGCCATTTATATTTTCAAATCACTTTCATAACCGGCATGTCATCAGATGGAACATCAGAAAAGGAAATGAAAGCAGGTGTTATTAACACCATATTTCAGATTAGAGCCCTCAGGCTAGAGAAGTTAGATAACACCCCTAAAATAGAGCTTGGAAAGTTCATTGTTACTCTTCATGGAATTCATGGGGTTTTATTAGTTAGTGGATTCCTTGAAGAAAGGCACCAGTTACAAAATTCTCCAGATCTTGTAGGCTAGATTGTGCTCTATTTTACCTCTCAAACTCATAGGTTGAAGTACTAAAGCTTAATACCTGAGAATGTAACTGTATTTGAAAATAGGGCCTTTAAAGAGGTTATTGGGGTAAAATGAGGTCATTAGGATAATCACTAATCCAATATGACTGGTTCTTCATAAGATGGGGAGTGTCAGTGAGGACATGTGCAGACACATGTGAGGACACAGAAAGAAGGCAATCATCAGCAAGAAAAGAAGAGAGGCCTCAGAAGAAACCAACCCTTCAAACGCCTTAATCTCAGACATTCTAGATTCCAGGACTGAGAGGAAATACGTTTCTGTTGTTTAAGCTGCCCAGTCCATGACATCTTATCACGGCAGCCCTAATGAACTAATACACTGGGTAGTCTTGATTCCAAGATCTTGATGGGTGTGAAAATGTTCATTAGCGGGTTCCATGAGTTACAGCATCACCAGCTAGTGCTTTAAAGCCCCACGCACCTCTGTGTTGTGATATGGATGGTCAACAGAGGGATAGAAAGTTGATGGCACTTGTCTCTCTGCAATGCTCCCCAGAGCAGTAGAGCCCACTCATGACCTCTAATTCACCCATCTCTCTTGAATGTAGGCTATACCGACCATCTGAAAGGCCAAGTAGGTCTCACTGAGATATTGCAGTGGTTTCTAACAGGAAACCCCATGCCTGTAAAACACACCCATAGATGCAACTTTCCTTGATAGAAAATAGCGACAGGAAGGATGAGTGAAACAGTCCAGCCTATCATTTATTTTTATTTTTATTTTATTTTTGTCAGAGTCTCACTCTTTTGCCCAGGCTGAAGTGCAGTGACACAATCACAGCTCATCGCAGCCTCAATCTCCTGGGTTCAGGTGATCCTTCTGCTTCAGCCTCCTGAGAAGCTGGGACTACAGGCATGCACCATCACGTCTGGCTCATTTTTTAATATTTTTGTAGAGATGAGGTCTTGCTACGTTGCTAGGCTCAAGCTCCTAGACTCAAGCAATCCTCCCACCTTAGCCTCTCAAAGTGCCGGGATTACAGGAGAGAGCCACTATGCCTGGCCTATCATTTTTTTACTAGAGCAATGACACCTCAAGCAGAAATGAGGCTTTGGGGTCAACCAAATCACAGAATTTAAGATCCTTATCCTGGCATTCAGGCACATCACCAACATCTAAACTAATTGTTACTTCCAAAACCCAATCACAGACATGGATGTTCTATTTGAACAAATGAGAATACTAGATATTACTGACCAGTTGTCCCTGATGGAAAGAAATAAAAGGAAACTGAATCTTTCCACTTGTCATCTATCACACCTCTCTATTTCATAACCTTTCACCACTAAAAAGCTGGGCTTAAATTTGAATCGTACACATTGCTTTTTGTCATGATCTGCATCTTGCAATTAACAGGAATTTTATGCGGCACAATGACTCCACCTGACTATTTTATATGTCAACAATGATAAATGTATATTGCAAACACAGGCTCTTCTTGAAGAGGGCACATATGTGCTGTTCTAGGACCTCTTTAAATAATGAGTACAGAGCCCTGATGAATGTGCATAATTGGTGAAGAGAAAGCAGTGTTTGGTTTGGTCACTTCCTGGTAACTGTGCCTTTAAGGTGCCAGGTCTTCCAACAGTCAAGAGTGACCGCAATTTTAAGACCAATATATTGCCTCTTAGGATCTGACTATCACAGGCATGCCTCAGCCTTTCAAGGTAATCAGTTTAAATGTGGAAACCAACATGTAGGAAATAGATAATGAGTTACCAGAGATATATGGTCCCAGCTAAGCCATGGGACAAACACAAGGTATTATTATCTCAAGGAAGCAGCCAGACTTTCTTGACATAATTATTCTAGGTTTTGCCAAACCTGGTGGATGACTCATATATCGTCCCCAAAAAAACTTTTTCTAGAGGTTTCTTCTCCCCACAGCTTTTCCTCCAAGTCTTTGAAAGGAACATCTTCAAGAAGTCAACAAGTGTTAATTGAGACCCTGTGGATGGTTAACACAAGTCCCTCTTTCTTAGGGGCTTATAATCTAGTTGCAAAGAAATATTCAACACACCTGAAACTTTTTAAAATTAGGTTTTTTGTGATGCAATTTACCTGTATTATGTAGCGGATGTCTGTAACAGACTGCATATCCATGAGGGTCCAGGCTCACATCTGTGTTTGCTCATGCTTTTGTTCCTAGTACTTACAACAATGACTGGTTCTTAGTAGCTATTCTTAAGTATAAATGAATAAAGTGCATATAACAAAATGTAATAGGAGTCCAGAGAAAGAAGACATCAATAAAAATCAGAGTTATGGTGGTGATTTCCTGGAGGAGATGACCTGGGTCTCAGAAATTCAGAGGTCTTCTCACAGGGAGGCATGAGCAATGAGAAGGATGAATAAGACATAAGGAGAAAAGTCCACAGTTCCTAGATCCACCTGGACCCAAGTCTACTCAGTCCACCAAAGTTTTTTTCACTGTCCATCAGCCCCATACAAGGTTCACATTCCCCCTTACCTTGCTTAGAAGCCACGATCCATCTGGTTTCTCTTCCCCTCACACATTCCCTCCACTACTTTTTCCCTCTCCCTGCTGTCTTGAACTCACTTGGCACAAGTTCCAAATCTGGTTTAACCCAAGTTGTCATCTGTTCAGCATCCGCCCCCCAACTGAACATGACCAGGGAAAAACACACACTTATACTAACAGGTTTTATTTTAAATAGAGATCTCATTTTAAATTTACAAACAAAATTTCAAGTGGCTTTCAAAACTTCCCAACAACACTAAATATCTGGTCAATTCAGTTTCTCATCCTCCAGAATGACGATTTATTCCATATCTTTATCTCTCTTCTCAAAAATTTTAAAAACCCCTTCCCTATTCCCCTTCTTTGATGACATGATGACACTGTTTAATTTCTCAGAAAAAAAAGAGAAACAATACGCAATCCACCCTGCCTTGCCACAATTCAATTCTACCAACCTACTTGCAACCAAAATTATTTTCCCTATTTCATGCCATCTAAGGCCAATTATTCACTTGTGCTGTAAAGTTCACACCCTCTTGCCTATTTAAGGGCTTAACAACTCATATTATCTCCTTTTCTTCTGATTCATCTATTTTTCCCCTTTCTTCTGAACCACTTCCATCTACATGCAAAATTGTCTTAGTACTTTTCCTCTTTAAAATATCTATTCTTGCCAGATGTTACAGCTCATGTCTGTAATCCCAGCATTTTGGAAGCCCAAGGCAGGTGACTCACTTGCACCCAGGAGTTCAAGACCAGCTTAGACAACATAGCAAGACCTCTGTCTCTACAAAACATTTCAAAAGTTACCTGGATGTGGTGGTGCACACCTACAAACTCAGCTACTCAGGAGGCTGAGGCAGGAGAATAGCCTGAGCCCAAGAGGTTGAGGCTGTAGTGAACCATGATCATGGCACTGCACTCCAGTCTGGGTGACAGAGTGAGACCCCCCAACTCAATTTTTAAAAATCCACCCTTGACTCCACATTCCTATTATTTGCTTCCCTTTACAGTGAAACTTGAAAGAATTGTCTATACTTGCTGTCTCCACTTCTTTACCTACCATTCTCTCCTTAATCCACTTCATTCAGAATTTCATCCCCCACTGTCCAACTGCAGCTGCTTGTGTTTAGGTCATAGCATCAAATCTAATTGTCGATTCTCTGTCCTCATTTTACTCTCACCAGGATTTGACACAGATGACCACCTGTTCCTTCTGGAAATATTACAGCTCTCAGGACACCATTTCCTTCTGAGTTTCCTCCTATTTCACTGATCATTTCTTCTCAGTCTTCCTTGATAACTCATCCCACATTGTCCATTAAATATTGGAGCACCCCTGAGCACAGCCTCAGCCTCAAAGCAAGCACCTCCTTATCCAGGTGATGTCTTCTTAATCCATGGCTTTAAATCCCATCCTCTCACTGGTGATTCCCAAAGCATATTTCCAGCTCTGATCTTTATCTTAAATACCAGATGACTATATTAGTTTAACACTCCATATCCTTACTTAAACTTATAAAAAACGGAGCTCTTAATTTTCCAATCTAAACCACCTCTTCCCTTAATCATCCTCGTCTCAGAAAATGGCCCCACAAATCACCCTGTGGCTCAAATCACAAATCTAAGTGTCATCCTTGACTCCTCTCTTTCTGTCTTACTGTGCATCCAGTCCATTATTATCAAGTTCTTTGCCAATCCCTTAAAATATACACTGAGCCCTACCTACTTACTGCCTTCACCACTGCCACCTCCAACTCCAGGCCACCGCCAGCTTTCACCTGTACCTACCATAGCCAAGCAGCTGATCTTCCTACATCCTTCTTCCTCCACGACAGAATATTCTCCAAGAACAGCCAGATTATTATTTTTAAGCTATAAATTGAACCACCTTGCTCCTGTGCTCTGCTCTTCCTGATGGCTTCCCACTGCACTTAGAATAAAATTAAAGGTCCTTCTTACAGCCCACAAGTTCCTAGCTGTCCAGTTACTGGCTGCTGCTCCTCATCCTCCCCTTCTCCCCCTTGATCATGCCTCTCCAGCCACACAGTTGGCCAGAGTGTGTTCTTTTCCACCTCTTCCTGCAATACTTTACACCCAAAATTCCCATCACCATCCATTCAGGTCGCTGCTCAGATGTAACCTCCTCAGAGCGATCCCCATGTCCACTCTGTGAGAAATGAAAATAACACCCTCAGTCTCCCTCCAATGCCGTATCATGCCTTCTTTTCTTCCCAGCTCTGGTCACTTTAGGAAACCATATTATTTACTAACTTGTTTACTTATTATTTATCTGTCTTCCTGTCTGTAATATGCATTTAATAGAGGAAGGAAACCTTGCTTGACTTCTTTATCACTGTAATAACAAACCCAAGGTGAAGAATTTAAAAAATATTGTTAAGGAAAGGAAGTAAGAGAGGGAAGGAGGAAGGGAGTGAGGGGAGAGGGAGGGGAATCATGTTCTTTGGTATCAGATCATTGCCATGAATCCATCATGAATAGGCATCAAACATGCCTTCATGTTACCAATTTTGCAAACAGCTGGTATGAGCCTAAAGTTAGTAGGTTTTCTGTCCTGTCCCATAATCCAGCACACACCCTGACTTAGCTTGATTAAAATTGGATCATGTGGTGCCTAGATCTGGATTACCATCTAACAGTCACATTCTTTGAATGAATTCAGGCTATCTGCTGCTAAAAATATCTGTCTTAAAGAACAGATATCCCCATAGAACTGCCTTGACCACCTGGAGCATTGAAAAACGTGAATTCCTGGAGATCAGAATGCCCAACCCACTATTATCTGCAAAATAAACTTCAAATGCAGAGGAAGTTTCTTCTGTTTATGAGACACTGTGCATAGGAGATGAATAAGAGTATTGCCCCTGGGACATATTCGTGGAGACATATTCATGGAGGCATTCTTGGGACTAGAAGAGATTGCTGGGCATTGGCATACACCACTTCCTAGCTCACAGCTTTTACTATCACCCCCAGACTAAGAACACTCAATCACTTCCACATGTCTGCCAAAGAAGCCCCAGTGTCTCAGTCTGACACTCAACATTTTCTGTTCCTTCCCTATGAAGATCCTCCTCACCACCCTCCCACTTACCCCTTAGACAGGCTGCCTTCCTCACAGTTTTCTGCAGGTTATATACCTGTTCCCTTCTTTAAACTGTTCATCAAGCTTTACCTTCTCCGTCCATTTGGGCTGCTATAACAAAATACCACAAGCATCAGAAATGTATTTCTCACAGCTTTGGAGGCTGGAGGTCCAAGATCAGGGTGCCAGCATGGTCGGGTTCTAGTGAGGGCCTCTTCTGGGTTGCAGTCGGCCGCCTTCTCGTTACACCCTCGCACGTTGGATGGGACAAAGAGTCTCTCTGGAGTCTATCTTAGAAAAGGCACTAATTCCATTCATGAGACTCCACCCTTGACCTAATCACATCCTAAATGTCCCACCTCCTAATACCATGACCTTAGGGGGTCAGGATTTTAACAT
>CAUYQG010211757.1:0-12589 GCA_963574415.1 Tarsius wallacei | reverse complement strand
CTTTTTTTTTGAGTTGGAGTCTCACTCTGTCGCCCAGACTGGAGTGCAGTGGCAGGCTCCCAGCCACCCGCAGCCTTGACCTGCTGGGCTCCGGCGATCCTTCCACCTCTGCCTTCCAAGTAGCTGGAACTACAGGTGCACGCTACCACGCCCAGCTAATTTTTTAATTTATTGTAGAGACGAGTTCTCGCCAAGTTGCCCGGGTGGGTCTCGAACCCCGCGGGCTCAGGCAATCCACTCACCTCGACCTCCCAAAGTTCTGGGATTACAGGCTGAGCCACCGAGCCCGGCCCCAGGACTCTTTCTAATCATCATTACGTTTGCTAAGTGTTTATTATGTTCCAAGCACCATCTGAAATACTTTAATATATTTGCTCATTTAAAGCTTGCAATAGTCCTGTGATAGGTATCATCTCCACCCTAAACTTCAGAAAACAGTCTCAGAGATTAATAACTTGCTCAATGTCACCCAGCTAGTAAATAGTGAATGATATTCAAACCCTGGTCTGTTTGACTTAAAAACCTTGACTGCCTGTATTCCCTGAGCCTCACAGGTTGGCCCAGACTAGATAGACCACTGGACCCTTTGAATTCTGTGACATAATTTTCCTTGATCAAAGATTCTAAAATGTGACAAACAGTTCACATCCTGATTCCCAGAATCTGTGAATATGTCACTTTACTTGGGGATTTTGCAGATGTGATGAAGTCAAAGATCTTGAGATGGGAAGATTATTCTGGGTCATCCAGATGGGCCTGATGTCACAAGGGTCCTTATAAGATGGAAGGAGAAAGCAGGAGGGTCAGAGAGGGAAATGTGACATGAGAAGCAGAGGTCAGAGAGAGAGAGAGTGATGTGAAGATGCTGTTGTTGGTCTTAAAGATGGAGGCTGGGTCACAAGTCAAGGAATGAAGGTGGTCTCTTGAAGCTGGAAAGGGAAAAGAAATAAATTTCCCTCTAGAAACTTTAGAAGGAACACAGCCCTACCACCACCTTAATTTTAGATTTTGACTTCCAGAACTGTAAGGCCATTAACTTGTGTTGTTTTAAGTCACTGAATTTGTGGTAATTTGTTACATTAAAACTTAGGAACCTTGGGTACTGTGATGGAATATACATGGCCACATACTCTTTGCAGCTGGTCCCAGGAAGTGGTGGATACTATACTCTTGTTGAATCTGACTAGTTGTGTGACTTGCGTGGACGAATAACACGGGACTGGCTTGGTCTTGTGTGACTTAGGAGTTTAGGCCTCAGGCAACCTTGCAGCTTCTACTCTTGTACTTCTAAATGCTGCCACCATGTGGACAAGTCTGAGCTAGATTTCTGGAGTCCTCAGCCAACAAGCAAGAGGCCACCCAGCAGAGTTGAGCTGCCAGATGACAGCAGCCACATGAGAACCCAAAGCAAAGTCAGCCAAAGAACCACTCGGCTGGATCCACCCCAAATCAACAGTCATTTGAGAATTCTGAGCAAATAAAATGATCCTTTTAAGCCACTAAGCTTTGGGGTGCAGCAATAAATAAATGATATGGGTGGATACTTTGGAAAAATACCAATTCCTGCCTATCCTCTAGCCCACCAGAGCCAATGATTAAAAATTTCTTGGAAAGGAACTCTGTCAATCATTTTGCTGTGGCTTTTGTTCATCAGTCAGGTTTGGAAATCACTAGTATAGACTTTGGGTACCAAGTCCTACTGGGTCACCTGGACCTTGGAAGCCCACTACACCTGCCCTTTTCATGATACTTGGGCCAAGGACTAGTTCCCTCTTAATCACCTAGTAAATAGGTTAGGACTTTTTCTATTGCAAACATAAGAAAAAAAAAACCTGTAACTACTTAAAGAAAAGGTACTACATGTATTTTTTACAGTATTTTTAAAGAGCTAAATTTGGGTGTGATGTGTGTCTGTTCTCTAACTAGCAGTTCCAGGTTCAACTCAGTAGAAAAGCTCTCTCAGTCATCCCCAGTCTCACTGTATTTCATTGGCTTTGACTGTGTTCGTCCTTGAACCAAATCTGTGACCAGGAAAATGGAATGCTCTGATTGGTCAGGCCTGAGCCTCCTGGGCCTAACAGTAGTTGTCACCTGGAGCACATTGGACATAGAGTTAGGGAGACAGGGACTCTTCAGAGGAAAGTTGTTATAATGGGTTCCAGAAAAGAGATAAGTGAATATTGGGCAGCAAAACCAACAGATACCCACTAGTGCTGGGCATTGGACATTAGCTTTATCTGTGTCTTAAATCTTGAAAGTCCACAGCAGGGTCACCTGGCTACTGGAAATCTCTTAAACTTCCTGAATCTCAAAAGCGTGGATATCAGACTTTGAGATGCAGTTCATCATATCACCTGAATGATGGAAGGCAAGTTCCCCTCTGCCTCAAAAATAAATGGCCCCCAAGCTCAGTAAAACAATTCATGAATTACTTTCCGTGAATGATAATGAAAGCCCACACTAGGGACCCTCCCACTCTGCCTCTGTGTTCCTAGTCCTCTAATTTCATTCACCTTTCTGTATTATAATATGCTGAACTGAGGGGTGTTCTAGTCAAGCATCTTTTCCAGGAAGCTAATCCATTAGGGGAGTTAAAATTAGCAGGAAATGTAAGAAGATGATAATATCGTTTTTATTTAGATTACATTTATGGAGATGACCATATGTGCCTGGAAGAAATACTTGGATAAGCAACTAGTGAGAAGAGTTGGGGGACAAGGGTAAGGCTTCTAAGAGACATTCCAAAAACATCTGATGACTAAATAGCCTCTAAGAAGAGTGGGCCCAGTCATTTGCAGGGATATGTAAGTCTCAGGCTAGAAACCCTCCTCTCTGCCCTGTCCTCTGCCCAGTTCAGTCCCTTCTCTAAATAACAATGAACAAATATCTGTGTTCCAGGGAAATCTGGGTATTTCCACAGGCCCTTTTAATAATAATGTGTGCACAGGTCTGTCTTACTCTTTGAGACAGGAAACCTGTTTTATTAATAATCTTCTGGCCAGGCATGGTAGCTCATGCCTGTAATCCCACTACTCTGGAAGGCCAAGGTGGGAGGATTGCTTGAGCCCAGGGGTTCAAGATGAGCCTAGGCAACATAATGAGATCTCTCTACAAAAAATAAAAAATTTAGTCAGACGTGGCCTGTAGTCCCAGTTCCTTAGGAGACTGAGGAGGAAGGATCATCTGAGCCCGGGAGGTCAAGGCTGAAGTGAGCTGTGATTATGCCACAGCGCTCCAGCCTGGGCAACAGAGTGAGATCCTGACTCAAACAAACAAACAAACAAATATTTGTATTCCCCATGCCAAACACAGTGCTTGACACATAATAGGCTCTCAGCAAAGATGTCACTGTCACCAGAATTAATGGACATTTCTGTATTAATTTCTCCTAGTCTCCCAAAATTGTACTTGCTGGTCACCCTGACATAAGACTTCTCACTTTTCTTCATTTATTAGCTTGCTCAATTGCTTGCTGTGTAAGACAAAAGCCTGCTTCTATCCTTGAAGCCTGGAAACACATGCACACTTCCTAGGCTGAGACTCTTCCAGGAGCCGCAGAGGTCAGAAAAGTCTCCACCTGGTCCTGGACTGCAGCCTCTTTCCTTCAGGATTCACAAGGCTCCCTGTGACTTTCTCTATTGTCCAGAGTTCCAGGAGCTGCTCTCTCCCCTGAGCCTCCTACATTTGCTGCTGCTCTGAGATACAGACAGCACTACCAAGAAATCACAGTTTTCAATGGGGGAGACACATTTACAGAACTCATATCTGGTGTGGGCTCCTTAGTGATACTGAGCTTGCAGTTCAAGAAAGGCACACTGAAGTAAGAGCAAGATGTTCTCATGCTGTGTTTCCCCAGAGTTGTCATAGTCCTGGGAACTGGAGGGTAATGAAAAGGAAATTTGAGTTTTTAAAAACCGAACTTTAGGACTGAGTGAGGTGGCTCTTGCCTATACTCCCAGCACTTTGGGAGGCTGAGGTGGAAGGATCGCTTGAGGTCAGGAATTGGAGACCAGCCTGGGCAACGTAGCAAGATCTCATCTCACCTCTATATTCACATACACACACACACTAACCAGGCATGGTGGCAAGCACACCTGTAGTCCCAGCTACTTGGGAGGCTGAGACCAGAGGATCACTTGAGCCCATGAGTCCAAAGTCATAATGAGCACTCCAGCCTGGGTGACCGAGTAAGATCCTGCTTCTAAAAAAATTAAATTAAATTAAATTAAGTACCTCTAGAAGAACTAGAAGAGGAAGAAGAATGCTTTTATTTATCCCTGAGATTTGATCATTGAAGGCAGGACAGCAAGACATTGCCTACATTCATACCATCTTTGATTAAACAAATAGCTTTATTCGTAGATTACCTGTGCTTCTTAGATAACACCATAACTTTTTTCTTTTATTTCAATAGCTTCAGGGGGGTACAACTAGTTTTTGTTTACATAGATGCATTATATAGTGTCAAAGAAGTCTGGGAGAAAATATCACAAATATTAAAGTGATTCAAAAACTATAGTTTCAGCTTTATTTCCTCCAAATGTGTGCACTAAAGTCAAACAGGCAGTGTTTAACAAGTGTCTTTTATAATCAGGGCCCTTTGCTAGGTGCCCAGAAGGACCCAGATCTTCATCCACATCCTATTATCACAGGATGCCCTCACCTTTCTCCTGTCCCTGTTTTCTGCTCACCAAGAACCATGTTCTCAGCTCAGTCATTGAAAGTATATCTTTTGTGGGAACTTAACAGTTTCCATCCAATTTTCCTAAATAGTCCTAACCTTTTCTGGCTCTTTCTGCATTCCTTGGGCTGGATCTTGCAAGCTCAGCATATCCCACTGTATGACTGGACATGTATGTAGGTAGGATTCCCAGAAAAAAGTACAGAACACCCAGTTGAATTTGAGTTTCAGATGAATAATGCTCAATTTTTAGTATAAGTATATCCCATATAATATTTGATATACTTATAATAGAAAATGATTCATTGTTTACCTGAAATTCAATTTTTTTTTGAAGTTGGAGTCTCACTCCTTTGCCCAGGCTGGAGTGCAGTGGCACACTCACAGCCACCCCAGTGTTGACCCTCTTAGTTCAGGCGATCCTTCCGCCTCAGCCTTTCGAGTAGCTGGAACTACAGGCATGCACTTACCACGCCAGGCTAATTTTTTGATTTATTGTAGAGATGAGGTCTCGTGAAGTTGCCCAAGCTGGTCTTGAACCCATGGGCTCAGGCAATTCACTCACCTTGGCCTCCCAAAGTGCTGGAATTACAGGCTTGAGCCCCCGCGCCCGGCCAAAATTCAAATTTAACTAGGCACCTTGTATATTTATTTGTTAAATCTGGCAACCCGGCTGGGCTCAGTGGCTCAGCCTGTAATCCCGGGCTTTGGGAGACTGAGGTGAGTGAATTGCCTGAGCTCGTGGGTTCAAGACCTGCCTGGGCAACTTGGCAAGACCTCGTCTCTACAATAAATCAAAAAAACTAGCCGGGCGTGGTAGCGCGCCCCTGTAGTTCCAGCTCCTTGGAACGCTGAGGCAGAAGGATCGCCTGAACCCGGCAGGTCGAGGCTGCAGTAGCTGGGAGCGTGCCACTGCACTCCAGTCTGGGTGACAGAGTGAGACTCCAACTCAAAAAAAAAAAAATTAGCCTTCTATGGTGGTGCATGCCTGTAGCTCCAGCTACTTGAGAGGCTGAGGAGAGAGGATTGCTTGACCCCAGGAGTTCGAGGCTGCGGTGAGCCGTGATCGAGCTACTGCACTCCAGTCTGGGCGACAGTGAGAACCTGACTCAAAAAAAAAATAGCAATAATATTAATAATAGCGATAGTAATAACTAAACTTATTGAGCACCGCTATGACCGATCACTGTTGTAAAGACCCCAGGAGGGAATAGCACTGTACGTCCACTTTATAGAAGAGAAAAATGGAGGCACAGAGGCATGGAAGACTTCTGGAGAACAGGGGGTGTGATTAAGTTTTGGAGGAAGGACTGGGACTCGTAATGGTGGACACGAGGATCCGCAACCGGAGAAGAAGGCTCTGCCCGGTGCCATAGCGCGGTAGAAGAGGCAGGCTTCGTGGGAGGGACGAGCTCCGCCCCACGCCCGGCAGCCAAGCCCCGCCCCCGGCGGCTCCATGGCCACAGTCTCCGCGCATGCGCCTCGGGCCCCGGCGCCAGGGCGGGCAGCGGCCACCGAAGCTGGACGCCAGCCGGGCGGAAGCTGGCCCGGCCGGCTGCGCGGCGTGAGAGCGGGCGGACTTTGCAAGGGACCTTCCCCACTAGGGCCCCTTCGCTGCTGGGACTGCTGACGGTGAGGGCTGGGCAGTCCCGGGAGTCGGGACGGAGCAGGTAGAAGGGGGAGGGGCTGTGTGAATACCCTCCCAAGGCAATAATGGGATGACTGTGGAGGGGGCTGTGGAACTGCATCTTCCGAGTTGGGAGCTGGGGCTCCACGTGGGGCTAGGCGGGATCACAGAGCCGGCTTGGGACAGCTGCCCCTCTTTGCACTCCCTGCTCAGCATTGTTCCTCCTCCCAACCCCGCTGGGGTGCCCAGCCATGGCCAGACCTTCCGCGCCTGGTTCGGTGATCGTCCCGGACTGGCACGAGAGTGCCGAGGGCAAGGAGTACCTGGCCTGCATCCTGCGCAAGAACCGCCGGCGGGTGTTTGGTAAGTGCCTTCTCCCAGCCCCCAGCCTGTCGCTTGTCACTCCCCGGGGAGAACGGTGTCACCTATCGCTCCCTGGGGGGAACGGAGACAGGGCAATAAGGGTCTGCTCCACTGACCTTTCCTCTTGGAGACTCCTGGAAGCCCTATCCGTGGGGCCCCCAGCCCAGCCTCCTTAGAGCTGATTCTGCCATCAGAGCCCAGGAGCATGGAAACAGCCAAAACCCTGCCAGCAGCCAGTCACCAGAGACGCTGGTGATTCAGCCCTCACCTGGTGCCAGGCCCCTCTGCTGGGCACTTTATGCAGTGGACTCCCATTTCACCCCTAGGCAGCACATTGTACACACTTGTCCACGATCACTTTCCAGTGCATAGAGGTGAGCCTCATCCATATCCCGCCGTCTCTGGGATGAGACACTGGTGTTCCCCAGGATGAAGCCAACTCACCCAGGCAAGGCGCAGCTGATGGGCCAGCAGAGGGCCCTGGAGTCAGCTGTGAGAGTCCAGCTCTGGCCAGGAGGAACAGAGCACCAGGAGGCTTAAGAGCAGAGAATGAGATAGCTGAAGGATCAGAGCTTGTGAATAATTCACAAAACTCCTTTTTTTTAGAAATTAGATTCAAAATATGACTCTGTAATATGGTCACTGTCCTTCTCCATCCCGTGGTGGTTGGGAGCACTGGATTTGGGGTCACATATACCCAGGCTCCATACAGGCTCCACCACTGCCCAGCTATGTGATCGCTGTGAATAAGTGAATTCTAGCCTCAGACTCCACCTTTGTAAAGTGGAGATAATCACAGTATTTAGCCCATAGAACTGCTGGGAAAATTATTAGGGAGCACGTAGGTAATGCACTGAGGAGAGCCTGGCAGCAGTGCGTGCTCCCTGAAGGCTGGTTGTTCCTGTATTTAGTATGTTTTTACATTAAGTGGAAGAGAGCTGAGTGATGGTAGAATTGATTTTCCAGGAATTACAAAGAGCCCACTGACCACATTATCTATGCTACAGCCAGGGCCAAGCAGCCATAACTTAGAGGAATGGCAGTGGGGGCTTTGAGTTTTTGCAGTATTTCACTTACCAGCACCTTTGTGAGAGGTCTTGTTAACAGCTGGGTATACCCACCTGAGTGTGTCATCAGCGAATGTCACCCAGGCTCACAGAAAAGGTTGAGAGCAACTGAGAGATATCAACAGACTGACTGTAAGAACGTGGACCAGTCCCTTTGTGTCCCAGGCCTCTGTCAAATGAGGATGAGTTTTGGTAAGTCCCGAGGAAGCCCTCTACAGTGAAGTTGTCCAGCCCAGGCTCTGATGCGGGACTGACTCCCATCTCAGTCTGTTTTATGCTGTTATCACAGACTACTACAGACTGGGTGATTTACAACAAACAGAAATTTATTGGACTTATGGTTCTGAAGGGCTGAGAAGTCCAAGAGCATGCCACCAGCGTCTGGCAGGGTCTTCCTGTGGAGTCATCCCACGGCATAAGGTGGAAGGGCAAGAGGGGCCAAGCTGGCTTTTATTTATTTATTTAATTTGGTTTTTGTTTGTTTGTTTTAGTCAGGGTCTCACTCTGTCACCCAGGCTGGAGTGCAGTGGCATGATCATGGCTCACAGCAGCCTCGACTTCCTGGGCTCAGGTGATCTTCCCTCCCCAGCCTCCCGAGTAGCTGGGACTACAGGCATGTGCCACTATGCTGTGCTAATTTTTAAAAATGTTTTTGTAGCGACAAGGTCTTACTATGTTGCCCAAGCTGGTCTCAAACTCCTAAGCTCAAGCAGTCCTCTCACCTTGGCCCCCCAAAGTGCTGTGATTACAGGCGTGAGCCACCACATCCAGCCTCAAGCTGACTTTTATTTTATTTATTTTTTTGAGTTGGAGTCCCACCCTGTCATCCAGGCTGGAGGGCAGTGGCACGCTACCGGCCACTGCAGCCTCAACCTGCTGGGCTCCTGGGATCCTTCTGCCTCAACCTTCCAAGTAGCCGAACTACAGGCATACTGAGCCTGGCCTCAAGCTGACTTTTAAAACAAACTCATTCTTGAGATAACTAGCTGACTCCCTCAAGAACAACATTAAGCCGGGCTCGGTGGCTCAGCCTGTAATCCCGCATCTTGGGAAGCTGAGGTGAGTGGATTGCCTGAGCCCGCAGGTTCGAGACCCGCCTGGGCAACTTGGCGAGACCTCATCTCTACAATAAATCAAAAATTAGCTGGGCATGGTAGCGCACACCCGTAATTCCGGCTACTCGGAAGGCTGAGGCGGAAGGATCACCGGAGCCCAGCAGGTCGAGGCTGTGGTGGCCGGGAGCGGCCACTGCACTCCAGCCTGGGCGACAGAGACTCCAACTCTGAGGGCAGAACCCTCATAACCTAATCACCCCTTTTTAGGCTTCAGCTCCTGACACTGGTGCATTGGGGATTAAGTTTCCAACACGTGAACTCTGGGGACATAGTCCGAACATAACACCCCCCAACCCCACCTGGCTCTGTCTTGGCTCCAGGGCTGCTTGAGCGACCAGTACTGCCCCCACCCGTGGCCGTTGACACTGCCAGCTACAAGATCTTTGTGTCTGGGAAGAGTGGTGTGGGCAAGACGGCATTGGTGGCCAAGCTGGCCGGCCTAGAGGTGCCCGTGGTGCACCACGAGACCAGCGGTGAGTGCAGCCCCAACCCTGTGTCCATCCTAGGATAGAGGTTAAAACCTGGCCCTGGACTATTCAAGTGGGGGTTGATATCTGGCTCTACCACTTACTCTGCGACCTTGGGAAGTCACTTCCTCTCTCTGAGCCTACAATGGCACCTCTGTCGCAAGGGGACAACAGTGCCAACCCCGCAGAGTTGTTGTGGGATGGGTGCTAGAGATGGTGGTAACATGCCTAGCACCGAGCGGATCAAGATAAATGTTCAGGAAATGCTCATCTTCCTTTCTCATTTCTTTCCACTGGATGCTGATGAGTCCATCATGTTGCATCATCCCCCAGTGTCCCAGGACCTGTGGGTCTCCTTGTAGGTCCAAGTGAAGCTGCTTTGTCAAGGCAAGGGCTGCATCTTCCTGGTATACCAGTGGCTCCCCCAGGGCAGGCTCTGTTTCTCCCATCAGACCGAGAATTCTCCCAGGCCAGGAACTGTGCGTTCCTCATCAGACTGGGGCCGCCAGGGCAGGGGGTGTATCTCTCTTCGTATTTCTCCCTGGTCCTTACCCCTGTCCACCTCCCCCACTCCCTTGCCTAATGACTGACTCTAGCCCCCCTCAGGCATCCAGACCACCGTGGTGTTTTGGCCGGCCAAGCTGCGGACCAGTGACCGTGTTGTCATGTTCCGCTTTGAATTCTGGGACTGTGGAGAGTCTGCACTCAAAAAGTTCGATCACATGCTGCCGGTAAGCAGGCAGGTGGACTGGGTGGGCTTCAGGAGGGCTGAGGTGAACTTCTGAGTACAGGTGTCTGAGTTGGGCCCACCTTGTCTGCAGGGGCCAGAGTTGGGTATTAATGAGCTCAGGGCATTGCCCTGGGTGGTGGAGATCTGAGATCTGAGCTGTCACTGGGGACTGGGTCCCAGCCTGTGCTCTGCCCAAGACCAGCCACTCCCTCCTCTGGGCCTCAGTTTCCCAACCTGGTACTGATTCTCCTCAGGGCCCTGCAGCTGATAGGAGGGCTGCATGGTTCTATGCCTCCCTGCCCCCAGGCTTGCAAGGAGAATGCCGATGCCTTCTTCTTTCTCTTCTCCTTCACCGACCGTGCCTCCTTCGAAGACCTTCCTGGACAGCTGGCCCGTGTAGCCGGCGAGACTCCCAGTGTTGTCAGGATGGTCATCGGCTCCAAGTATCCTCTGGGTGGCCCCTGGGACTGTCAGAGGGCACTCTTGGCAAGCCATGGAGCAAAGGGGTCAGGGACCCTGTCTCTGCCCAGCCATGGGGTTCAGTCATGGGCTTTTTCTTAGAGGGTGCAGTGTGACTGTCCCAGACCCTGGGTGTAGGCTCCAGGGAGGAGGTGGCTGGGTCTGATGGGGGCGGTGAGCAGAGGCGCCTGGCCAGGCTCCTTAACCTTCCTCCAGGTTTGACCAGTACATGCACACGGACGTGCCCGAGCGTGACCTCACGGCCTTCCGACAGGCCTGGGAGCTGCCCCTGCTGAGGGTGAAGAGCGTGCCAGGGCGGCGACTGGCTGATGGGCGCACGCTGGATGGGCGGGCTGGGCTGGCCGACATTGCCCACGTGCTCAATGGCCTCGCTGAGCAGCTGTGGCACCAGGACCAGGTGGCAGCTGGCCTGCTTCCCAACCCCCCAGAGAACACCCCTGGGTGAAAGGTGGTGACATCATGAGTGGGCACCTGTGACCCCCACCCCCAACCCTTAGGGGAGCCGGGTGGAGGACAGGATCTATGATAGGCCTAAAGCTGGGGCAGAAATTTTGATCCCGTCCTGAGGACTGGCCAGAGAGGCCCGGTCATGGGGGACACGGCCTGAGGAGGCCCCTGCCCAGCAACCCTGTCTTTACAGAACTCATGGTGTTGGGTCCCGGGGACACCCGGCCTCCCACTGCCCTGCCCCTGCGGCGGCACCCGTGGAGGGTGACTGGGAATGGGGTGCCACAGCAGGGCCTGGGTCTCCGGTGACTTCAGTGAAGAGCTTGTATTGGATGGGGTGTAACCATCTGCTGTAACAGATAAAGCCTGACATCCCTAGAAGTGCTTCTTCTTCCCGAGTCTCATCCCAGGAGGCGTGGAGTGGGGGTGGGGCTCTGCTCCAGGGCTCATTCAGAGTTGGACCCTCCAGAGTTCCCTGGGGCATCCACACCCAGTCAGCAGGCAGGCAGGGCAAGGGAAGATCATGCGGGTTCTGTGGACCAGGCCTAGGGTCATGCACTTCATCTGCCCAGGTACCACTGGCCAGCACCCAGTCATGTGGCCACACCGCGCTGTGAGGAGGCTGAAATGTATCTGCCTGGGTCCAGGCACAGGTGCTTTGCAGGACCTCTCTTGATCATGAAGCTGTCAGGCCACACTTGGTAAAGGGTCCTGCTGGCCTGGGGAATCAGAAAGCAGCACTGAGTCTGGCCAGGGACCATACCCGGTGGAGGTCGGGTGGCTCCGCCCCATGAGAAGCCAGCAGGGGCAACCTTTTGTCTCAACCTTGCCCTATCAGCTAGAGACACTGGTGGCTGTAGGATAAAGGGGGGAAGAGGAAGGTGTGGGGGAGGGGCCTTCATACTCTCTGATGATCCCCTGCCTGGCCCCATAGACCCCTGGGCTGAGGCCTGGCCTGAGTCTGACCCCGAGCAAGGGTACCCCAAGCCAGCTGGCCCTTAGCCCCCTCTTAAGGAGGCAGCCCGGCAGCTCTGCACAGCCCCAAACACACAGCACCACCCTGAGTGCACACACAACCAGGGCTGGGACAGAGAAGGCCTGTCCTGACATCCACATGCCTGTGCCCACTGCTTGTGTACGCTGCACACTGCCAGTCTGTCCACCTTGAGCACTGTCCCCTCGGTTTGTCAACCTTCCAGGATCTGGACCCGAAGAAGGACTGAATTCAGCACTTCCTTGCCCCCAACTCAAGCTCAGAGCTCAGCCCTTGAGCTCATCCCATATCCCAGGCCTCAGAGCCTGCAAGTTACTTCTGCCCCTGGACGGCGGGCCTTCCCACCGCAGCCCTCAGCACAGCTTGCAGGCGACCTGCTTGGCAGATTCCCTCCGTCCTTAACGCCAGATCTACCTCACCTGGGCTGCAACAGAGTGTGGAGGTAGGGCTGGCAAAGGCAGCCCTGGCCTGTGACCCTCCAGCCACAGACACCTGTGTTTTGAGCACCAGCTGCCCTGCATCCAGCCAGTTCTCTCTGGACATACACCCTCAGGAAAGTAGGCCCCGGCTCAGCCAGAAGCCAGAAAGCTGCTCTAGATGTCTGGCCCAGACTCTCCC
>CAUYQG010211754.1:0-29719 GCA_963574415.1 Tarsius wallacei | reverse complement strand
CACGCCCGGCTAATTTTTTGATTTATTGTAGAGATGAGGTTTCGCCTGCCCAGGCGGGTCTCGAACCCGCGGGCTCAGGCAGTCCACTCACCTCAGCCTCCCAAGGCGCGGGATTACAGGCTGAGCCACCGAGCCCGGCTGATAATGTCTACATTAAAGAGATCATGAGACTAGAGAGGGTGTAACAGGCTCTCACTAGAAGGCAGTTCAAAGTATTGATTTCACACCATAAATTCCAGATGTCTTATATCTTTCTCTCCTTCTGCCCTTGCTTAATTATAAGCAATAATTGATACAGATACAATAATCAATTTTATCTATGGTCATCTATATGTAGACTATGCAGTCAGAAATATATACTGATTTAACTTTTTTATCACTAAAAATCAAAGATTTCTAAGTTATTAAAAGCCGGAAGGCACTAATAATTGTTTTACTTAGTTTTGTTTTCTCTAGGACTCAGGATGGTAGAATGGGATGTTGTGGTTTAAATTTTGACTCATCCATGCACAGGAGTTACCGATAATTAGTTTTAAAAATTCAACGGAAATAAGATATATAAATACAACACCTAAAGTATAATGTGGTTATTCCCTACTATGTATCAAATGAGTTTTTGGCACAAAACAAAACAAGGCAATACACAAATATGGAAGTTGGGTTACCCAGGTACTTAAAGGTGGAATAATAGTTACACGATTTTACCAAAAGTCAATTTGGAAATCTCAATCCATCCTATTGTTTTTCTGTTCCCACAGTTGACATTTTAGGCCATTAAGTCCTAAGTGCCTGGTTGTTTGCCGATATTCTCCACTCATTTGGCCAAAAAATAGACATAGTCTAATGTTGCTATTGGTCTCTTTTGGATACACTAATAGTTTAATTGTATTTTAAAATGATTGTTAATGTCCAGAGTCTCCCTAAGTGAATTTTTAAAATGTAGAAAACAAATACAGGTCTACATCAAAGCAGTGAAGTGTTCTTTATAACACTGCTGTGTCAAAGAGCTGCTAGGAAGTCTAACCATTTAATGTTTGTAAAGTACTTTAAAAACATTAACTACAGACCAAAAGAAACAAATAATGACACCTATTTTTAAACACATAATCTCCTTTTGAATATCATACCAAATATATAATTTAGTATGCTTTTACATTTCAAAATACTGAGGAAATAATTTAAATTGACATTTGGTAAAGTGCTAACAGCTTGCCTTACATTTTGTACAACATAAAGCTTTTACACACTATAAACATTTTAAATTTGGATTTGAACCTCTCAACAACCCTGTGAAAAGACAAGATTAGTAATTTATTGATCACTGAGGAACTGAAGTTCAACATAGGAGAATGAGTTGTATAAAAGATGCAGCAACAAAGTTGGGAGTTGTAGTCCTCTTTCTTCCACAAAACAAAAAGTTACACATAACTAGGAAAATATTGTATTGTATCAGTTCTTTATAAGTATCAACTTGACATTAAGAATAATCTATAAATAAGTCATCAAGAATAATCTATAAATAAGTGATTGAATCTCCAGTTAATGTACCAAGTTAGTGAGAATCATGCTTTTTTTGGATAACAAATGCACAAACACAAAACTAACTACTTATGTAACTTTGTCAGAGCTCTGTTTTGTTGGTTGTAAGTGATAGAAATCTAATTCAAATTAACTTAAGCAGAAAGAGAATTAACTAGCTATCATACCTGACAATCTCAAAGGTTGTTTTTGGTCTTTATTGGGTCTGTGGTTCACAGGATGCCTTTAGAATCTTCTGATCTCCTTCTCTTGGTTCAGGCTTCCTCTATATTTGGCTTTAATTCTCAGGCTCTGTATAACAGCAAAGGAAACTATTGGCAAATCTAAGCCTTTCATTATCTTTGCTATACCCGAAGAAAGTAGTATGTGTTTGGAGGACTCTGAAGGGGCTAGCTTGGATCATGTGATTATTCATGAACCAATCACTGTGTCCAAGGGGATAGAGTGATCTCAATGGGCAGGTTTAGGATATGTGATGATCCCAGGAGTAGGATGTTGTAGGATAATCCCCATATGATCTGATTGGGATTACTAAAGATTGCCTCAACCAAAGCTACTCTGCTTTTATCTGTTTTATTGAAACTTTTGAGATTTTGTTTGGAGGAAGTGTTCTAGGGCTTCAAAAATTTATAAACTACCACTTTAGTAGAATGTTGATTAAAAATAAGAAAAATTGAATCCTTCTGGCTACCTGATATAATTGAAGATTTTTAAGATATACAGTTGGAAGAGTTTAGCTTGATTTCTGGCTTTACCATTTATTAACCATGTACCTTTTGGCAGAAAACCTGAGCCTCAGTTTCTTCATCTGTCAAATGCCCATAAAACCTATTAGAATCCAATGAAACAATGTGTATGAAAGTGTTTTGTAAAGGTTAGTTGCTGCTGCTCTAGTTGTTATTCATTTTATTTCTTGCCTATCAGGCTAGATCCTGACAGAAAATAGATGGCACACTTAGGAGAAACACCCTAGGACTAAAAACCATGGGAAACTATTACCTCTGCCATGTTTGAAGGAGCAAAAGGAAGGAAGAGTTGCTAGAATGATATGAGAACTAGAACTCCAGAAGTGCTACCAGACAAAATATGTGACTTTATGGGAAGAAGCATAACCACTGGCAAACCACAGCTCAGCATAATAGAATGAAGTGACTAAGACTCCTCTTTATCCTTACACTTGAATCTCCTGATAGTGCTTCCCATTGGCCAAAAACAACTGAAATCTAAGAGGGAGAAATCAAAAAACAAATAAAAAACAAACAAAAAACAAACAAAAAAAACCCCAGAATTATCTTTTTGAGGGTGGACCTCTTTTAGTATTCTCCCCCAGGTAAGTGTTCTAGGAACCCATTGGCATTAGTGTATCAGATAACATTGTTGTGAGAGGCCATGTTTGACTTCAGTAAATTTTTTCTTTTGGAGATTCTTTCAACACTTTTGCCCATTTCATGATGGGTGATTTACTAGTACACCTGACCACACCACACTGAGTGTTCAGCAGTTTTTGACCCCAAAATGCATAGCCCCCTTGCCCCACTCTCCTTATTCACCTAATCTCACCCCAAGTGACATTTTCGTATTTCCCTGGATGAAAAAAATCCTCAGAGGGAAACATTTTACTGATGTGGAAGAGGTGAAACAAAAAATGGCAGAAGCACTAAAAGACATCAAAATGGACAACTTCAAAAACTGTTTTTGAGTAGTGGAAAAAAACATTTTGATGGGTGCATTGCATCAGACAAAGAATACTTTGAAGGTGACTGAAGTTTAAACATGTAAGAATAAATACACATTCCGAGAGACCATGGTGGTAATGCATTTATTCCTCATGGGTCTGTCTCCTGGGTTGCAGAGTTAGATTAGGAAGGGTATGAGGGGAGAAATGAGGGAACATCCTGTACAGCTACCCTTTCACCTTAATTGGTTTTATCTTCTCTAAGAATAACAATTGCTTCAGTATTTCATCCAGTTTAGTTTCTAGTTCATTAGAATTTAGTGATTGCTAAAACACATTTAAGTATGGGTTTAATAAGAAATATTGCTCACTTTGAAATTTGTTTTATTTTATAATCTATATATGTGGCTCCAAAGAGTACTATAAACATCCTTCAATGTAATATAAAATTCTATCTTGGATCATGAGGACATCTCTCATTTTGCTTGTGAAAACAATGCAGGGCAGCTATGTAATTTTCTATAGCAATATTTTCAGTTGCACTTTAAATTGAGTATTTCAAATAAGGATTTAATTTAGGTTTAATGAGGGAGTTATATGTTAATTAAATATCAACTGATTATTATGAATATCTATTGGGGCATAACAAACTTTCTTATTAAGATGAATATCTCTTAAACAGTTGAAGCTTAGTAAACATGCTACCAATAATTAGTTTTAAACTAGCACTCAATAGAAAGAATACATCTAAATGTACTACCTTAATATAATGTGGTTATTACCTATTAAGTATCAATAGATTATTGAGAATATAGTTATTGAGTTTCAACTCATACATCTTAATAAACTGCTAGTTGCACCTAAATAAACCACCATAAGTCAGCTAGTATTTAATTAGCAGAAGTATTTATAGCATCACATTTACATCAGCATATTTATAATCAAATAATATAATAACTTTTATTAAATCTAAATTAAATCCTTGCCAGAGGCATTTAAAGAGCAACGAAATACATTGGCTATGTGGTCTTTAATATTTAATTCATTACATGATTTTTAAACTTTTCTAATATATTAAAAATAAATTAATATATTATATATATTCTAGCAATATTATGAAATTGCACATAATAAATTTAGAATTTAAAATATTTAGGCCAAGCTGGACAAGACAATTTTCTAATTCTTTTATTTTGGTCTATTAGAATAGGTTCACATATGGAATACAAGTAAAACACATCATTTTAATTGGTTATATTTATTATCACTAAAGAGATTTAACCAACATGAGTGGCTGACAGGGTTGGCATTGTGGCATGTGAGGTGTCCATAATGCTGCTGTGAGCAGGAGTTTGAATGCCAAGTGATACCCATAAGAAGAAAAGCCCTGAGCAGACCCTGCACACAGTTATATATTCATAAAAATAACCCTGTTTATCACTACACAGATGAATCAGCAGTTGTCTTGCACAGTTAAAAATGGAGCATAATTTTCTTTCAAAAGTTAGGAATAAAATCCACACTAATTTTATTTCAATATTGAAATGTCACAATTAAGTTTCTTTTTTACACAAAGCAGCCAAGAACATAAAGAGCGCATTTAAGTAAAGGTCCATAGCTTCTGAGGAGTTTATTAACTCTTCCCTCATCCTTGTTCCAGGTGGAGGGCTTATTTCAGTAAGGTCTTATTTCATTTTCTGCTGGAAAGCAAACAAACAAAATACCTTTTACTGTACAGACATTCATTTCAATATCAAAAGTACGAAAATAATTCTATGAGGAAGCTAACAATGTGATATTAATTTGTGGATATGTGTTTATATTAGCCAAATAAAATTTTTTTAAAAGTTTACTAATAATAAGTGGGCTCAAAAAATGAGTGAAGAATTCCACACTCTCTTTGGTGCTAGTGAAACTCTCAGTCACTCCTTTTGCATAGGTTGTCGTCAAGTGAAAGAGACATGGATGTTGATGACATAAATGTAAACATAAACGTAAATGGAGGTTTACGTTTATGGAGTGCTAGGAAGACTTATTGTCTGCAAAGCAAAGCTCTCATTTTCTTTATGTGAATTGTTTTATTTAATGCCTGGGTATTCTTTGACAAGATATTGACGATACTGTTACTTTCTATCAGTAATCAGTTAGAGATCATTGGCCATTAGGCAATCCTTTGCAAATCACTATGACTTTCTCAACTTTGCATCTCAAGTTCTTTTACAAGGACACAATGCAGAAAGGGACAAGAGGATGGCTTAGGACAAACCTTTTACTGAAATTCTACTGTCTCTATTGCTACCCTTACTTCTGCAGCTAACTAGTCATAAAATTCATCAGTTTTTCATGTATAAAATAAGGGGCTTAGACCTCAGGATTTCAAAATCCTTTCTGGCACTAGGCTTTCATTCTTGTGAAAGTTAGGGGTTCTGTTGATCACACTTATTACAAGAATTTAGAATCTAAGATATCTGTGTTTAATGTCAGTCTAGCAATATGTTGTTATTGTTCTAATGAAAGCTGGTTATATGCATCTTAATATTAAAACTTAATCTTTATGCATGTTCTGAAAAGAGAAATAAAGATGATAATTATTGAATCTGTATACTGACTGCCTCAGAGGGATTTAATTACTTTCCATTCCATAAATACCAAGGGAAAAACTATTAGAAAAAAGAAGCCTTCGTATTTTGAAGGAGGCTGAAATGCAGCAATCATGCTACTTTACTTTTATGATATCATATTTCTCTCTAAGATATATTTGTAGAGTCAGAATTTAGCTTCTGCAGAAATAGGGATTTTAATTATTTGTTCCAGCATTTTAGATATTAAGTTTTCCACTTAATTTTCTCCCTGCTAATGAGTTGCTAAACTGGATTCTCTAAGACAGGAGAGGATCATGGGTGTTTTTCTAGGTGGTTCAGCCACCTGGATCTAATTTCCTAATGTTAGAATTGGCTCCCTTATGTAGAAAAGCAAGAGGACTCAGTGAATAGAAGGCCCCGAGATTCTCACTACTTGGAAACCAGAAGCTTTGATTCTAAACGCTATGGCTAAGGAGATTAGCGGGGAAAGAGAAAGCTTAGATGGGGTCTTATTGGGAAACAGAAAAAAACAGGCAGGAATCAAAGTTCCTACCTTGAAATTTGGGTTTTATATTTTTATTTCTTTCTATACCTCATTGGATAACTTCTTTCAGTATCATTGTACTTTGAATTACAATTTTATCTAGTGATACACAAATAATACTATCAATTGTGATATATTTTTCAGAAGTCAGGTTAGGTAGCCACACATATTAATTACACTAGTACTTCTCTTCCTAGTACTAATTTCATATGATTATTAAAATTACAAATCATGGATGAAGTTTTTATTTATATCCAGTTTTATGACATGGTTTTTTTTTAAAGTTTAGATGAGCTTTGTCAGAGCCATTGGACAAAGAAATCTGAGGTATAATGTCACTTATAAAACATACCATATACTAACATAATGTTTCTACAGCTACCATTTCAGTTATTTAAAAAAATCTTAAATTAGCCTGCTTTAAAAAAAAATTGCTTGGTTTTGGTCTGTTTCTTACTATCATGGTTTAAATACATATACGTCATTTTGCATATGTTGTTTTGCAAGGTACACATTTGTTTTTGTTGATTGTATGGAATCTGCTGAAAGGACAACATAAAAATAGGTGTGAAAACAACTCTCCCTGTAGCCTCCCAAAGAATATAGGACATTGCATTTTCTTAGAGGTCAGTCAACAACTACATACTCATTTCAAGTGCAAAGCTTTGCTTGATCTCAACAACTCATATTGCCTGTATCCCAAATATGTGATATTAAATGACTTGATTAAACAGCTTGTCTGGCAAAAAGCAGATAAACCTCTCTCTAAGTGGTGAAGATGAACCTACTTTGAAAACACATTTAGAAATCAACTCACAAGATCAAGGTTATTCCAATGTAGCTTGAGTATAGGAAACAGATAAAGCGAGACTTGAGGAAGATACAAGAATGCTCTTGGAGTGATTGAGAAGAAAATTAAAACGCCCAAAGTAAAGTACAATCTTGTGTTACATGACTTTGCCTTTGTTACAAAGGCTTTTTCCTAAAACTATTGCATCTAGATTTTCTTATTTTTTTCTAAAATGGTCTTTCTAGGATGTGTGTATATATTGTTTTTTTTAAATCCATAACTTTTGCATTTCTCCTGAGGCTATCAATTATTCTATACTTTCTTTTCTTTTCTAAAGTCAGAACACACTTTGATTAACCTCTCTTAACCCATTTAGATCTTGTCTTTTCTGTGTATTACTATGATTTAATTCTTCTTGTCTCTGTCCATGTGGATTATGGATATTTTTCTCCATTTGCTATAAACCAGTGCTTCCATTTTACATCTATGAATCATTCACATGCAAGGTTGAGAAGAGATTTATAAGATCTTAATGCAATAATTCAAAACGTGTATTGCTATCAGATATCTGATTTTCAAGAGAATAACAAATAAGTTCACTTCTTTTTAAAATAAAACAAGATAAATGTAGGTTTGATCATGACTTCAAAACCTTTGTTTTGCTTTCACCTTTACAGTTATTTTAAGGTTAGTTCAATGGTCATTTGAGGTTAGAGAGAGCATTTGGTTATCTTTTATTTATATCAATTATTTGACTTTAATTATACAATTTGCCAAATGCATAGGATTGTTTATTCTCCAAAGACAAATGGGACATGTCCCAGATTCAATTCTCCTGCATCTTTTCTTTTTAATACAATTCAGCTAGATTCATTGAACTGGAATTTATGGACTGAAGCGGGTTAAATAAAAACAGTTTAATACTCCTAATGTGGGGCTTAGAGTTCAGATACTCATCTTTGTGACCCCTACAAAGATGCTATGCCTCCTCATTCTTCATGCTGCTTCCCTGCAAATGGTCATTAACTAGCTCCACATTTTCGCCATACCCATTGCCAGACTTAACCTAAGTCATCATCTCTCACTTAAACTAGGGTTGCATTATTAATTTTTTTCACATTTTTATTGTCCAGTTCATCATTTGAATGCTAGTTTTGAGATTGGTAGGACTTGGTCTGCCTTTTTCTACTATATCCCCAATGCATAGAACAGTGCTACCACTTCAGGCTTCTAACTCTGTTTTTCTGCCTTTTCTTGACTTTCATTCCTTAAATGCCGGAGCTCTATCTGGACAAACATCTTTGCTATTTTTTTTCTTTCTGCAGCACTCTTTGTTCTCTTTTCATCTTCTGTTTCTCAACTTTTACCCATCAGAGTTTTAGCTTCTAGCTAACTGCCCTCATCCCATTACTCTGTAGATATTCCTTCAATGTTTACCCATAACAATGCTACTCCTCTGTATTGTAATGTTTAGTGTATTTCTATCTCACACTTCAGTGTAAGTTTCTGGAGGGCAGGGACAGTATCTGGTTCACTGGTATGTTTCCAGACCCTAGTACGTGCGCAGTAAATATCTGTAGAAGGCTGAATAAATGTTCTCAGAGTCTCCTTCATGCTGTACATTACATTTGCCTAGTGAATTGAGCCAAGTTTTTGCCATGATTTCTGCTCCTAGGTTTGAGGTGTTCTGTTTTGTACTTGCCAGTCTTCCTTTCCACACCCAGCAGAGTGAATAAGCTCCTGTTCCCTGAGAATAAATCTTTAGGATAAGGAAAAGGTGCCTGTTTGACCTCTGTGCCCTAGTCACTTAATCAAAAATTCCTGTGGCCAAAGCTTTTTGGAATTATGCCTCTGGCTGATATGACTTTCATTCCTCCTTAGCACATCTTGTGGCTACAACTCATCATGGAGCTTGCTCAAGTCCCAGGTAGAATCTTTCAGGTGATATGGCTCAGTAGTTCTCCAACATGTCTGTGCGTTTGAGTCAACCCAAGCATATTTAAAATGCACAAATTCTGGCTTTACTGCAGATTCATAGAATTAAAATTCTCCAAGGGTTGGGTCCAGGAATTTTTTAGTTTTAAAAATGTTCCTTGATGATTCTGATATATAGCTGGTTTAAAAACCAATGATTATATTTTCTTTCTGAAGGATCATGCCCATGGATTCTGAATTTGGAAAATGGAATTGCATTTCCTCATAAAGTAAGCAAAAAAGATAAAGTAATATCAACTAATTGCTTAATTTTTATTCAGAAAAAAGACAAAAAGTATGTATCAGATAAAATTCAATCAAGATATCCTAGACAATGAACCAAAATTCAAACAACCAAGGTTGTTTGAAGACAAAGACACCTCCATTTTTTCCTAAAGATAAAAACCATATTTTCTATTGGCTTCCCCATTTCAGCTTATTTCTTCATTCCGTTACTACCAATTACTTATTCTAGGTGTTAAGAACATATGAATGAGTAAAATCTGACAAAGTTCTTACTCTTATAGAGCTTAATTTTAATTTTTAGTTAGGGCAAGAGACCAATAAATGAATAATGATGAGTTTATCTTGAAATATTAGATTCTAAGAAGAAGAAGAAAGCAAGATGAAGGAAGAAAGTATTGTTATTTTATCTAGAGCAATGAGGGGAAAATACCTCTTTAAGAAGGTGGTATTTGAGTAGAGACTTGAAAGAAGTCCAGAAGAAAGACAGGCAAACCATGTAGAGAAGAGAAAATTCAAAGGAACTGAGGCAGCAGGATGCAGTTTTATGGGTCAGCAACATTAGGTCAGTCATTTACCTTTTCTGGTACTCAATTTTTTCCTTTGTCAAGCAGGAATGATAATTTCATGTTGCTTATCTTTAAGAAGAATGCTGCATGTATTGCATGAAGCAATGTATATAAAAACTTTTGCAAAAGCAAAAGCACCATATAAAGGGAATCCAACAAGTACTAATACACTGATCAATGTTGCCTTCACCCAGAGTTAAAAGAACAGTTTTCGATATACCAGGGCCTGAAGGAACCTCAGAAAGCCTTCCTACCTGCTCTAGTCTTTGAAGTTGGGGTGATATTACTAACTCATTTTTAAGGTCACACAATTTTATCCTAGGATGATTAAGTGACTTATCCAAGGTAACATAGCTAGTTAGGACTGAAAAGGGTCTTATAATTCGGTTTTCTACTTTCTGAGGCAGTGCTCTTTCCATAAGAGCCTCTTTTTTTGTTTGGTATCATCTTATTCGTCATTTTGGCTCTCAAAGACCCTCTAGTGTGTTTAAACATGAAGCTCTGGTGAAGAAAATGCAATCCAGTCTCTCCACAGGCACTGTTCATATTCAGAAGGGGGAATGGAGAGCCTTCTGATACCATTGTTAAGATCATAAATATCTCTTTTGCTGAATTAGCACTGGGGCTGCAATCCTTGACTCCAGAAAATGACTTCTGCGGCGGGGCCTTCCATCACTGTTAAATGACATACATCATCATCTGATATGGATTGGTCAACATAAAAAAGCTCCTGCGTGCACAAATATTGAGTCATTTTACTGAGAAATGGAGCTTGAGAAATTGCCCAGTGTCACCCTTCCTCCAATCTCTCCCCGAGAAATGGATATACATGACTTGGTCTGAGAACACTGCGGTTAGGAAAACTCCATTGGCCTGAAACAAGGAGAGTTGATTGCATGATTTTAGGGGGATTGAAGCTGGCATTGAAATGCCTGCAGGGAAAAGTCCTAGAGGGCAGATATCACATTGGTTTATCCTGCATAGAGCTTTGGTGAACAAATCACATAGAAAGGGTAACATAATAATGCAATCTCTGTGTGCAAGAACTGGTCAATTTGGAAAGCTGTCTTAACTCATGCTGGTCACTTTGGGACCTTTGAGTAAATTATTGCCTCACTGGGAGAAGCTGGCTCATTAGGCTGGTACATATACAGCCACGATGGCCTTATATTTCCATTCCTAGGAATGTTTGATAGATATTAATGGGCTCTATTAAAGACTGGAGGCAGGAAGGATGTCTATGAGAAAGATAGCCCTCTGTTTTATTTTACTGGCTGTGCTTTAAATTCATTAACTCTCATGAGGAACAAACACATTTATTGAATGCCTACTGTGTGTCAGCTGCTTTGCATAGAATTTTCTCACTGACAGTTTTTACTTTACAAATTAGGGTACTAGTAGTGTTCTCTGTTTTAATCAGCGCTCTCTAGAGAAAAAAATAATAGGAGATTTATATCTATCTATATATCTATGTCTGTATCATCTATCTATAATGAATTGGCTCATGTCAGTATTGACAAGTCCTAAGATCTATAGTCCACCGACCCAAGAGAACCCATGGTATATTCCTAGTCTGAATTTGAAGACCTGAGAACCAGGAGAGTCAATGGATTAAGTTCCAGTTTAAAAGCTGGCAGGCTACAGACCCAAGAAGAGTCAGTGTTTCCATCTGAGTCTGAAAGCCCGAAAAGGCTGTGTCAACTCAGCAGTCAAGCAGAAGGAGTTCCCTCTTAGTCAGCTTAGTCAACCTTTTGTTCCATTTTAATCTTCAATTGATTGCATGAGGCCTACCCACTTCAGGGAGGACTATCTGCTTTACTCAGTCTACTGATTTGAATATTAATCTCATCTTGAAACACCCGACAGACACACCCAGAATAAATTTGACTGAATGTCTGGGTACTGCGTGGCCCCATCAAGTTGACACACAAAATTAACCATTACAGGCTAGGAGAGAAAAGGAACTTGCTCAAAGTCACACACGTGTGGGTGAACACGTTTCTAGGCCTCAAAGCTTGAATCCTTCCCTTGTATCTTACTGCCCCTAATCACTTCTTAACTTGTCTTTCTGTGTGGAACAGTATATATTTTAAATACTGTAACTTTTGTTTTCTAAAGACTTCAGGAACGACCTCTGCAACTTCATCTTTCACTACTCTCTAACATTAATATTCCAACTTATTTAAACGAATGTCATTATCAATTATGTATTTCTGATCAGACACACACACACACACACACACACACACACACACATATATATGACTGTGACCTACCTTGTGTTAACATGCTGCTATGGTAACTTTTATTCTGCCTTGGGACCTGTCATTCTCCGCTTAATACATGAATTTTTTAAAGTACCTACCAAATGCTAGAAACTGTAATGAACACTGATATCCATACAGGTAATACACATACTAGTAATAGTTAAAATTTATTGGGCATCACTGTGTTCTAACTATCTATGCTTATTAGGTCATGTTGGTCCTTACATCTTGCCCTCTGTCCCAGGAGACTGACCTGCATGAACTACATGAAAAATGTTGCCCTCTACTCCCTACTTTCTCAGATAGACCTAGCAGAAACTAGAAGGAAGGTAGAGTATGGAATCTGAGTGTTAATTCTCTGGCTTTGTCAAGCAGCAAAGACACTGGTCTTCACAAGAAGAGAGACTTATTACGTGATTCTTCTTTATGGTCTCAGTAAAACCTCTTACCTTTTTATCCCTTAGGCTGGGGTAGTAAGAACTCAGCAGCAAAAAAGTCTAGGTTCTTTATGGTTACCCCATATCCATACCTTTGATGATAACTCCTTTTGGAAATAAATTCTCCTTGAAGTTTTCTAGGGTGATTGGGCCATCTTTTTTTCTCTTTGAACACCGAATGCTTAAATCAACCCTATTTGAAATATTTCATGACTGCCATATTTTACAAATGAAAAAAAGAAACAACAACAACAACAACAAAAAAAACAGGTGGGCTATATAGTTTGCTGAAGATCACACATCTTGTAAGTTTAAGAGTTGGTACTGGAATCTTAGCAATCTAGTTTTTGAGATCATGCTCTTAAATACCCTAGTATTAGAATGGACCCCTTGTTCTGGATGAATGCTCTCTCTAGAGCAAGTCTAGTTCAAGTCCTCTTTTCCTCTAAAATCTTTCTATATTTTGACCATTATTATTTTGTGATAAATTTATTAAGGGTCTTACTTAAATCCTCTATGTTTATGTTTTGTTTCTATAATCACAGAAAGAGCATTTGTGTCTTCAGGGCAGAGACCACTGGTTCATTTTTCTAATCCTTAGTAAGCAGTTGAGTCCTGAGAGCATGGTACAAACTTTATAAATATTTGCTGACCGATTCAAAGGTTTACTTGCACTTTATAAATAGCTCAATAAGAGTTATCTTCTTGAATGTGTCAGATATATGGAAGGAAGCAGGCTACTGAAGATGAGTGTCAAACTTATGGGTACTGAGGCAGCTCTAACTATTCTTTCACTCCAACTATGTAACTTTGTAAAGAGTAACTTAACTTCTCTGTGTCATCATTATCTCCATGAGAGCAACCACCATGTTTGTGTCCCATGTATCTAATGTAGACCTTGGGATGCATTAGACATTTGAAAAATATGTGTTAAATGGATAAGTAAATGTACATTTTAAAAATCAGCTGTACTTTTCAGAAGAGTTTTAGGTTTACAGAAGATAGTACAAAGAACTCTCTTATGTCTAATTCCCACTTTTCCCTATTGTATACTATTACATATTAATTACATATTATTATGCATTCATTATGTATTATTATGTATTTATTGTGTGTTATTATGTAATTATGTGTCTTACGTTAGTGTGATGCATTTGTTATGGTTAATGAGCCAATACATTACTGGGTTTTTTGTTATTATTAACCACAATTTATACATTATTCATATTTTCTTAAATTTTTAACCTGCTGTCCTTTATCTGTTCCAGGAGCCTATCCAGGATACCACATGAATTTAGTTGTCTTGTCTCAAACTTTCTTTACTCTTGATAGTCTTGAGAGCTTTGAGTAGTCCTGGTCATGTGTTTTGTAGAATATCCCTCTGTTGGGATTTGTCTGATGCTTTTCTCATGATTATACTGGAGTTGTGGTATTCTTTTGGAGGAAGAACACAGATATAAAGTTCTATTCTCATCACATGGTATCAAGGGTACTACTGTCAACATGATTTATTAGTTTTGCTGTTGAGCTTGATCCCTATTGCTGAGGTAATATTTGTCAAGTTTCTCCACTGTACAGTCTTCCTTCTTTCCTCCTTCCCTCCCTCCCTCCCTCACTCCCTCCCTCCCTCCCTCCCTCTCTCCCTTTCTTTCTTTCCTTCTTCCTTCCAGACAGGGTCTAGCTCTGTTCTGTAATCTGGAGTGCACTGGCACAATAGCTCACCACAGCCTTAAACTCCTGAACTCAGGCAATCCTCCCACCTCAGCCTCTGGAGTAGCTGGGACTACAGCTGTGCACAACCATGCCAAGCTACTTTTAAAAATGTTTTGTAGAGATGGGGATCTCACTATGTCCAGGCTGGTCTTGACTCTTGGCCTCAAGTGATCCTCCTGTCTTGGCTTCTCCAAGTATTGGGATTACAAGCTTGAACCACCATGCTCAGCAGTTTTCCCACTTTTCATACTGTGGTGTCAACTCATTCTATTTAGCCCATGCTTAGGAGTAGACAGTTATGCTGCACCTTCCCTGAGGGTGGAGTATCTATGAATTATTTGGAATTTTTCTGCATAAAGGATTTGTCTTTTTTCCCCCACTTATTCAATCATTTATTTTAACCAATATGAACTCATGGATATTTATTTTATAATTTGAGTTATGATTCAATACTACTATATTATGTTGTTCAAATTGTTCCAGCTTTGTTCATTGGAAGCTTTTTTGCTTGACTCCTGTGTCACTTTGCCATACTCCATCACTGCATTTTGCTTTGTTTTGTTTTGCTTTTTTAGAATTTCTTTACTTTCTTACACTACAAGATGCTTCAGGCTCACCTTGTATATTTTCTATCCTAGTCCTAGAATAAATCATTTCTCCAAGGAGCCTTCGTTCCTTTTATTGGAGAGTTGTATTCGAAACCAATATCTGGGCATGCGATGTACTCAATAAATGTATCTTTAACAAGGAAAAAGAAATAGGAAATATTTTCCAAACAAGGACCCCATGCTACTAAAAATAAAATAATAATTTGTGGTGGATCAGGCACTGGCCACTTGGATGATATGGAAAAGATGTTTATTTCTTTGTAACTCTCTTCTAATCCTTCTGGTTCAAGAAGAAAACTTCAGTTGGGATCCTGGTAATCTCAAGCTTAGGAATCTCCTTTATTTAACTATGTGAAGGAGGCTCAGGACCAAAGCCTCTAGCAATCCAAAACATCAAGTTAGAATTGTTTTGTTTCAGTTGTATTCATTTATATAATCACCTACAATTTATGGAAAATTCAACTAGTTTTTCATTCACAATAGCAATATATGCTTTTTCCTCTTAAAATATAATCAGTAAAATCTGAAAATTAATTTGCAGAAAAGCAAACACACCAATGGTTTGTACAATGTGGAGGAAGTAGTGAGTGAATGATTAAATCTGGAAAAATTGGAGGGGATAATCTCAAAAATCTCTTACATCTCTTGAATTTGATAGTCTCCCTCAACTAGTATCTATTATTTCACACCTATGATTGTGTGCAGTACTTGAGATTGGAAATATTTTGAAATCTCAAAAGAGAGAAGGAGAGCCCTGTTGAAAACATTAAAATTCTTACAGTCATTTTCTTGTAGCTGTTCTTAGCCCCAGAACAGATCTAAGAGCCAGGCGTTGGCAGAAGGTCAGGTAGAAATGTTGGGTAGTGCCTCAAGAGAGCCATGGCATTGAGATCACAGAACTACAAACCAAGGGGAAAGTAAGTTCTAATAGCATCAATGGATATCTTGAAAATGTTCATGAAAAATGAAAATATAAAGCAAATAATTGTGGCAAGCATATTGTCTAATTAAGATGAATGGGACATGCTTCTTATGCATTTTTAATCTGTTAAATAAACAGCATATTAATAAGGCTTAATTATATCACCACATACTTAAAGTGACTTTCTAAAATAAAGTTTATTTTGATTTAGCATATGCTTTTTTGTGTGTTTTTGCAGAACATTTATAAGCACCATACACAAGTAACATCTTGAAATAAATCTCTTGGATGTGATCCCCATTTGATCAAAATTTATTTCTTTTAATTTTTTGGGTAATTTAGGATTCATAAAGTAATGTCCTACTTTTGAGATATATGTCCTTTTAGTCCTCATGTTTGAATATTGGAGAAATGATCTTTGATAGTGTTCCTTACTGACTCCATTCTTTCATTTTCATTTCACATTTAGGTGGTCAATACATACTGCTTATTCTATATCAGAAATAGCTCCTCAATCTGCCCCCACCCTGTTCTTTACATATATGGAAGATGGCCACAGATTCTTTGATCCTTCTCATCTCAAGATTTAAGATTAATTTTTTATTCCATTTTATCTGGACTGGCTTGTGACTCCTTTTTTGACCAACAATGTACAATGACCTTCAGAAGACTGACGGTTTCTACCTTGCTCTCTTGGAGCCCTGAGCACCAATATGAAATCTGACTACTACTCACTCTGTTGGAGAAACCACATAGAGAGGCTCTGAGATTACAGGGATAGGGAGAGAAGCCCAGCTGGACCTAAACTTTAGGCCATTTGTGCCAATGATCCTGGAAAGTGAATGAAGTCATCATGTTTATTCCAAACTAACTGAGCACCTAAAGTTGATGAACATAATAAATAATTCTTGGAATTTTAAGCCACTGTTTCAGGGGATATGTTATGCAATTAGCTACCAGGATAATAGATTTTTTCCAAAATAATGTTTGCCCCACCTCCTAAGAAAGTTATAACTCTTCCCTCTATTGAGGACAGGTTTTGCTGCATGATTTGTAATACTTCTCCCTTTGAGAGGATTATACTTCCTCATCTCATTGACATCATGTGATTCATTTTGGCCAATAAAATATGAGCAGAAATGACATGCCACTGTGGTGTAAATTTTCAAGAGCCATCATGTTGCTCTGTCTCCTCCCTTTGCCCTCTAATGAGGGAAAAGATATGTCCTAAATGAGGAACATCCATTTGACCTGGCTACCAGAGTGAGGAGGGCATGAAACAGAAGTGTAGCTGACCTACCACCAACATGTAATGCAGTGAGAAATATACCTTTGTTGTTGGAAGTCACTGAGATTTTAGGGTTCCCTACAGAGCCACCGGAGTTATGATCCTAAAAAATAAATCCTATCATACATATACCTCACCTACATAAAAGACATCAAATCCATGTGGTTTCTCACTATTTTTTAAAAAATAAAAACTAGCTCTAGTGTGCATGTTTCTCGCTATTCTGTTCAATGTTATTTCTTCAGTATCACCATGCATGTACCTCCCAGTTTAGCAGGGCTTGTTCTGATGTTTCACTTTTGGTTGTGTGTGTCACTCTGTTTGCCATATATTTTTCAATTTATCCACCTAGGAAAAAATATATAAATATATATTTATTTATATATTGTAATATAGAATATATAAGAATATAAAACATATATGTCTTATATATTACAAATATATAATACATATTATAAATATATATATATAAATATGTATATACACACACACTTTAAGGCCCACTTTCAGTGCCATTTACTTTATGAAGCTTTTCCAATTTTCCTGGGCAAGATTAGTTCATTCCATTTCAATGTCTCCATAGCAATGATGATAATAATGAAGAGGAGGAGAAAGAGGAGGAGGTTGGTGATAGAAGGCCAGTAACACACTCTCCTTTATGGATTAGGAATTGTTTGAAGTATTTTACAACTTTTGATTTGTTTAATTCTTACAATAACCCCAGAAAGCAATTAGCGTATCTCCGTTTCATAACCCAGGCAAACTGAGATATAGAGATGTTATGTAAATCACTCAATATCACACAGCTATTCATGGCTGGAACCAGATTTTGAACTCAGGTAGTCTAGCTTCTGTATTTTATTTCCATAGGACACTGTATTTACTGTTCAGATTTCTAAGATAGTGTTTATCAATTGTGATAAAGTTGTCTGTTTTCATGCTTGCTCCTGTGAGTTTCTGCAGTATAAACATGTTAGGCATGTTTGTACTCTTGCATATAACACAAATTTAGGCACATAGAAATGCAATACATATTTTTTTAATAACCATGTCAGGGTTTGAATTTAGATCCTAAAACTTTAAGTTCAATTTTTTTTAATCCATCAAATTAGTCACCTTCCTTTTATGTTGCTTTTCATCTTACTATTATAAATGAATTCTGGAAATGCATCTGTTTTATTAGTTGAAATAGTAGCTAAGACGTTTATTGAAGAAGACTGCTATTTCATTTCAATTATTTCCTTTAATGTTACAATAATTATGATTCAAAAGGAATGCTAATTTTATGAGAACTTGTTGCGAATGTTAGGATGTAGTATAACTTCATAGCATACACTTCAAGGTCTCACATTTCTTTTCTAGAGTGTTCCCCACTCTTCCACTCCAACTTATTTTGTCCATTACAAATGACCTGTGATCTTCTGGTTCAAAGTTCTTATGTACTAAATTGTTTGGAAAACTTTTCTTTTCATAAACAGGTCTCTCTTTTTCTTTCTTTTTTTTTTTCCCCACATAGGGCATATTGATCCTTCTCCTTCCTTATTGACCCATTTCTCTAAGAATCCCAATTCTCCTGATACCAATGTCAATCATGACCACCATAATGGTATTATGATTATAATCACTGTCCTTATCCTCATAGTTCAGATACCAGCTAGGATTGGTCAACTGCCCTTAATATACGGAGAGATTAGGCTCAGACTTTGACCCAAAGTAAATTTAACATCTATCCTAAGATTTTTATAATCTAAGTTTTTTCATGTTTTCCTATGGTTGTGAGGGCCTACTTTCTCTCAGTCACTTTAGTTTTGAGATGGTATTTCTGGACTTTATATTCCTTCAGCTATAATGCATGAACTGAGACGTAGAACTCCACCATTTTCCACAATTTCTGCTGTAAAAATCCACTCACATTGGGATTTGGTATGTGACACAGGCTTTCTAGCATACAGTTGTGAAGGACTTATATTCAAGCCAAAGTGAGAGGGATAAATTCATTTCAAGTTTCTGCCATTCATCATACTATGTGGCCATGGTCCTTTCATCATTCTTTTCCTCCCTGTGTTTGACCCTCTCCTTAGGTAACATTTTTGTTCAATTCTAATTTGGCCACCAGAATTCTAGCTGCCTGTTTTGTTGCTTTGGTTTCTCCCAATGTATGTCTGCCTCACCCTTCTGCAACAAGCAGCCTTTCAAGATATTTTTTTTCTGGACATGTATAGCTTTGCTTCTACCTAACAGACATTCTTGTGCTAGCTATTAAGATATTTTCCTTTGCTTTTTTATAACAATAGCTTTTTATAGATTATTTTTATAGATCTTTAAAGTGCTTTGATATTTTTTGATATGATTCTGATAATAGCCCCATGAGATAAAAAAGATAGGACTAGATACTTTAAACATGTTAATTTAAGAACATAGATGAAGCATGTACTCCCATGTTTAAAACATGCAGTTTGTATTAGATAAGGCTTAAAGTCTATGCCTGTATTTATATGAGAATGAGTCTTAAAGTTGAAAGAGATCTCTGAGATCATTCAATTTTGGGAAGATAAGATATTATAATTTCTACCTTATAGATGAAACACATAATGCCCAGAGAGTTTCAATGATCTGCTGAAAGTGAAGATAAATGGTGGAGTATAGCTACTGTCTTCTACTTCTTGGGCAATGTTCTTCCTCATTTCTCCAGAAAATGTCTCTGTTCAGTGAAAGTCTCTGCAGAGTGGGGAATGAGACAAGAGGGGAAGAGCTGGGCATGCATATGATACCCAGATAGATATAAGTCACTTGGGGAAAGGAAGCATTGCAAAAGGTTTAGAAATGATTCCAAGGGAGCAAATTATTCATTGAAGCATGGATTCAGCATATGAAGTGTCCATGAGAATGAGGATTTGTAGAGATGTATCATTAGTGCCTTTATTCAACTTCCTTTTCCCTTTGCATCATTGGTAGAATCTTTGGATAGTAAAAGTTACAACAAAGAGAAAGAAAGTTGTGCTCTTCTATTAAAGTATCAGCTCTGACAGAGATAGGCAGCCACATGTTTCACCAAGAGATATAATCACCTCCATCAACATATATTTATACATTGATTTTTTTAAAAATTTCTGTAAAGGGCTAGGTCAACAAATTTAGTTTATCAAAGGGAATTCCATTTCCTCATTGACTTTAAACAATGAAGCCCTTGAAACATTCAGTCAATACACATTTCAGTGAAGAACAAAGGAAGCATCTGAAAGGAGGATTAGTAAATTACCTGCCTTCAAAATTCAAATAAACTGCACAAAAGCCGTCCTCTATTTTTGCTGGTAATTCAACAAAGAAAGCCAAATGAAGCTCATAGATCCTGGTTATGTAAAAATGTTCAGCAAGCTGAAGGTTGTGATGAAAGGATGTTCAAATCGAGATCATACCAATGAAAACAATTACTAAAGGGCTGATATACAAAATGAAAATGTTTTTTAAAAACTTGATAGTTTATGTATGGTTTACACACAATTGCAACATCATGTAATTTGGGATTATAGAAAGACAGTTGAACTAAATCTGTTTGTAGTACACTGAAGTGGGAGGAAAATACTTAAAATTCACTGAGTACTTACTATACTATGTCTCCAGATATGATTTTATTATTTTTCAAATCTTTAGCCAACCTAAGAACACTGTAGATAAAGAAATTTTGACTCTGTTGTTAATGAAAAAGCTTCCTGTGTGGTCCACATTCTCCTTTCCTATATGTCTCTTAATTTTTTGCTTTATTGGCACAAGATTTAACAACAGGAAAACCTAGAGTTGAAGAAGTAGGGATAGGAACAGAAACACTAAGGACAAGAAAAGAAAGCCAATTACATACTTTCTTTATTTTCTTGTCCTTCTAGAGTGACGAAGATTGTTAGAACAATGATCTTCAGGGGATGCAACTTAACAAAAGCAAATTTCTGAAGCACAGAGACAACAAATTTATAAGACAAACACTTTTATAAGAATCATGCAAGGTTTTTATTGAAGTAAGGGATTATTGAAGAAAAGAAACCAAAAAGTTTATGAGGAGAGTATGGAAATGAATTTGAGACATGAACTTAATCTTGACATGGAAACCGAATAATGGGTAACAATGGCCAGTTAACCTTTCTCTGGCTCAGTTGCTATATTTTTCAGAAGGCAATAATAAAATCTTTCTTTACCACTCTCTTAGGATAAACAGGTTCTTGGATACCTGATGATACATAAATCACATTTCTTTTTCTTTAATATCATCATCTCTAGGAATAGAAAGTAATGAATTGCAAGGGTTGCCATGATGTTATTCAATATGTTAAGTTATTATTTGGTAATAAACATTGTAATCAGTACAACTTATAAAACAGATTATACCTTAAGAATAAAAAAAGGATAGAACTGCAAATTTAGCAAACAAAGTAGTCAGCAGAAGGTTAGAAAAGAAAGCCCGATCTGAGACCAAGGATAGGTAGAGCATATGAGGATATTGTAAATTGTAGGGCAGGTAAGCTGGCCTGGGGTAGATTGTTCAAAACTACTGGTGCTTTTTTATTTTGTTTTGTTTTCTTTGGGTTTTTTTTTTTTTTTTTTTTTTAGGCGTTTAACTATTGTCAACCAGGCTGGAGTGCAGTGGCACACTCACTGCCACCTCAGCCTCACCTCAACCTGCTGGGCTCAGGTGATCCTTCTGCCTCAGCCTTCCAAGAAGCTGGAACCACGGATGCACGCCACCATGCCCTATTAATTTTTTGATTTATCGTAGAGACACCTACTCACCAAGTTACCCAGGCTGGCCTCGAATTCCTGGATTCAGGAAATTATCTTGCCTCCACCTCACAAAGTGCTGGGATTATAGGCATGAATCACCATTTCCAACTAACCTACTGCTTGAAGGCAAGAAGATAAAGTGGGGATGTGGGGTAAGTGGAGAGGGTATCAGTCTGAGTGCATGATGAGAGCATTGTTTGAAGATGGCAAATGGACTAGCTGATGAAAGAGAAAGAGCCAAAATCCAAGTACTAAGAACAGGAGAAGTGTAGCTAAGAAGCCAGAGCCATGTTCCAAACCCATGTGGTAGCCACCTCCCTATGCCTTCCAAGCTTACCCACTATAGTTTACTTCTTTATAAAATAACATGTACTTCAGACAAAATGATCCCACTTGACACTTTTTTCTCTGAATGGTTCTCAAAGGCTTAGTGCAGAACAGGAAACTGTTTTTTATCTTCAAGAATCACTTTCACAAACTGAAATGTCTTTTGAATTGGACATTTCCAGTCAAAACTTTGACCCTCATCTTTTATCTGTCTAATATTGCAATGGCCTCTAGATAGGTATGCCTTCTACAACAGCTCACTCCCACAAATAGTCCATGTTGTCACCAAGGTATCTTCCTAAAAAAGAGTATTTGATCATGTCATTTTCTTCATTAGAAACCTTCAGTGGTTTTTTTTTCCTCCTGAGTTGCTCTTTATTTGACCTTAATATTTCTCCAAACACTTTCTACTTTTCAGTGTGCACACCTGACACTCTACCCCCAATGAAGTTTTACCAATGCCCGAAAACGCTTTGTCTCATCATTACTGTGTCTTTGCAGATGTGTGTATTTTATATCCTGTTATAAACGCTTACTCATATTTCAAACTTCTTATCTCCAAAAAAGGCCTTTCCGTATGTACATGCTATTATTTATCCCTTGGTATACTCAGATGATTTTAAAACTTTTATAGACTCTTGACACTATTTCTTTTAGAGACTCCACCTCATAATTACATCAAATATCCAAAAATGCACCCAGATCACTAACTAAATATATTTGGCTAATAAGATTTGTGTGAGAATTTTATAATGGTCTCTGAAATTATTTGGTCACATAACTCATTTACTTTAAAGTTAGCTGTGATTTCTCAGCAGTCATGGTACACACTCAGTAATTTTTGTAAATGGAGAGTATCTGACCTACAAATTGCTTTCAAGTCTAATAAAAGATTCATGAAAGCTGAATTTAACAATCACTGAAATTGACATAATATTATGTTTATAAACATCTAATTAAACTTTTGTGAATTTTGGCTTAACAGTTTTGATTTCAAATTTTCAAGCTAACAATTAGATATGTTTTTGTCAAGACAGGTATTTTCTTGGGCTTTTAAAATGTTCATCAGCCTCAGCCACTGTGTCTGTAGTGCCTAATGAGTGAGCTTCCTAGTTCATACTGCTGGTTATTGTATGGAATTCTCTGCCTGTTCAATTACATTGACTTCCTCAACATTTGATACCATAATCAGCACAAGTACCTGACACAGAGCAGTTGATGAATACATCTACATATATATGTAAACAGATTATACATGATATAAGTAGAACCAGACATATACATATAGATATATATAAACATAGACATATGTATCTTGTTTGAAAAAAAAATTGTCTGAAGTTAGCCAGGCTAATCTATTGGTATCTGTTGAAACTCAGGTGTTCCTGATTTTCAGTTCCAGGTCTAGAGCCTGAGAAGTCCATTTTTCATTTATACAAGAAGTCTTCATTTGCTGCCTATGCTGTGTAGACTGTTTGTACTATGCCAATTGAAAGCATTTTTGATCAGTCATTTGGTGCTTTGCTATGGGGTGATGAACTCTATGGACTGGAATAGATTTTCTTTTCACATATTATTGTCTTTTCACATGTTATTGCCCTCAAGAACTGCATAAAAAGGTATGCTTTGGTATGTTATACTTGATCAATGATATGTTTTCCTTGTCTTATCATGTTCATACATTGAACACATTTTCATGAAGTTCTTTGGGTACCACACAACACTAACATGGGATATATGCTTGTTCAGGTTTATTTGCCTTATTGTAAAGTAATCTGTATTACTATGCTATAACCTTTTAGTGAAGTATCAAAGCTTGTACAGTTAGGTGGTTAGTTTACATTGCTGTTTTGTGTGGAGTTACATGAAAATTTGTCAAATACCACCAGTTAAATATTAATTAATTCTAAATAGCAGAGTTCATACTCTGGCATCTTGTTTGTCAGTGAAAAGTAATTGCAAGTTGTCTGGCATGGAAACTAATTGAAGTCCTATTGTTTCCTTTATAACTTAAATGTGATGTTTACAGCATTTATGTGGTTTACTAGTGTATGTTTATCTACTAACATGCAGTGAGCTTTGCAAACTTGAATTTATTTTAATTGAACCAGGCTTTAAAAAATGTTTCTGAGGTTGTAGATTATCTATCTGAAAGGATCAGGTAAACAATTGAGGGGAGCAGAGAATTCAGTATAGATCTTGGTATAATTTTAGAATAGGTTGTAGGAAGTTGGGTTATAACTCCCATTAATAACTTTGGGATTTGAACATCTGAATTCCTATAATCAGTAATAAAATAATATTCAGGCTTACCTACATTGTATTATTTAAGAGTTACCAAGCAGGGTCCCTTATTTCTTATTTCTCAGCACCTCAAGTTAGTCAATTATGGGCAGGCTTTAGCATGTTATTGACTGCTATATTACATTTATCAGAACACTTATATCCATTAAGCCCAAAAAGCAAAGGTTAAATAACATTACGTTTCTGACACAAATGCACAAAAGAAATCTGAGAACAAGTCAATGGCTTGTTCCTTTTTGATTTGTTGGTATAGACAGAGTGGGAATGAATGAAAAGATAGCTTGAATTAAGGGCAGAATTTTTATCTTCACTTGGCACTTCTACCATGAATTTTCTGTTCATGTGGGAAATTAAGTTCTTAATTGCTATCCATGGTAAAGACAATTGAAAGTTGAATCTAGTCACATATCCTTTGCTATAAATCACCTCCTTTTTTTAAAGAGTGGAAAATATAATTTATTTTAAAAGTAAATTAGAGAGAGAGAGAGAAGATTCACCTCCCCAAGGTAGGGGAGGGGGCCAAGGCCAGAAATCATGGCCACCATGGCTCAAGGAGCCACATGGTCAGACCATGGCTTAGCCAAGCAATAGCAACTCACCTCCTTAAACATACATTTGAGCATGAGATATCCAGTACCAAGTGCTAAATGTAGAGAATGCAGTGCATCTTTTCAAAGAATAAGAATTATTTTGCCCTCATTTGGGTTACAATCTAGTGAGGTAGGTAATCAGAAATTAAACAAATAATAACATACTATGTAATTGCAAATTATGAAACTTGTATGCCAGGAAAATCATTGGAACCTTGTGAGATCATTCCAGAGGGTCTTCATTTTTATAGAGGAATCACAAAAGACATCTCTGAGGAAGTTCCATTTAAGCTTGGGCCTGACAGATAATTTGGAATTTACCCATTGCGTGGTAGAGATAAGAACACTTCCAGCATAAGACAAAATATATGTAAATGCTCTGTGGCTTGAAAAAGTATAGCATGTTCAAGAAATTGGAGAAAAGCAACCAGTGTGGCTGGAGAACAGAGAGGAAAAGAGAAGAATAAGTTGGAGGGGTAAGGGAGGGAAAACATGTGGAACTTGGATTTCATGCGAGCGTTGGGATTTGATTCTGAGGTTTATGAGTAAATGTTGAATGGTTTTATGCACAAGCACAGGAGTGATGTGACCTATTTTGGATTTTATAAAGAACATTCCAGCATATTTTTGGAAATGGAGTGGAGGGAGGCTAGATTGGAAATGGGGTATCTTTTGGGAGGCAATCACGGTACTCTGAGAAACAGATGATGCTCGGACCAATGGTGTAATCTTGAAGGTGGAAATAAGTAAGCGGACTTGAGCGATAATTTGAAGGTAGACTCAGTAAAACTTGCTATTGTTGGTAGAGGAATGTTGGAAGAAAAATAACGTACCAAGGACAACTCCTGGATTTATATGAACATCTGGGTAAATGGAAAAGTTTCATTTAATGAGAGGTAAAAGGAACATATATGTGGGAGACGTATAAAGTTTGTGGTGTTCATGAGATTTTTTTTTTTATAAGTGTACATGTCATGCAGCCAATTGGAGGTTAGAAGAAAAGTCTAGGTTGGAGAAACAAATTTGGGAAAAGTAACATTAGACTCATGGGATTGGTGCATTCCCTTAAAGAGAGGCTGTGGCATGAAAACATAAAGGATCTCAGGATTGAGTACTGACATTACTCAGATTAGTTGAGGAAGAGAAGCTAGAAAATAAAAATGATTGCCAAAAATGTTTATATATTCATAGACTAGACGACCTCAAGAACCCCAGTTCAACACCTCTTAACCTAAAACTCATACCCTGGGGGATATCTATGAATAGGCTTCAGAAGTCTTAATCATGTGACAGTCACATGAAAAATTCTATAGATTTGTACTTGGATACTTTTCTAATACTAATATTGATCCATGAAAACGCTCTAGGTTTCTGTGACTACAGTTTCTTGATTTCATCTATTTTTCTAAATCTTCTTAAATTCTTTTATTCCTCTGAATAGAGAAAGTACTAAATCTTATGTATTCCTGTCTACAGAGATAATTTTCAAAGCACACCTGTGAATAAACAAAATATATTCTCATGCAAAATGATGGATTGGTTATTCATTAGGAAAAACACCCGGGCTCCAGGACTTATGCTTTTGGGAAAATTATACTACTATACTACTATACTATACTTTTGAACTATACTACTCATGCAATTTTATGAACTCAATTTTAAAAAACTCCCAGCACTGTGCTTCCATCATGGATTGCAGCACATCACATTTTACGTGTGTGTGTTTGTGTGTGTGTATGTTTATTTATACATATATGTAAATAAAAAGGAAGAAAATACATATGCCTTCATCTCAATTTTTTTCCTGCAGAAGTTTCTAGGTGTTGTTGTCTTTTGCCAAGATGCGGTTGATATGTCAAATTGGACAATTTCTATGTGCCAAGACAATGTGCTAGGTTTGCTTTAAAACAGGACCTGCAAATAAGATAAAGCAAGAGACCCAGCTCTAACTTTCAGCACAGCAATACTGTGTTCCTCAATAACAAACATTTGCATGTAAATGCATCCCATTTTAAGAAAAAGACACTTATGTTTCCTGTAAATTATATTTCCTTAAGATAACTCTATTTTCTTAGACACTCTCCCTGTAGTTTCAGGGATGTCCTTCCACTTCTTTGTTCCTCATAGGGGACAAGCAATAAATCAGTTTCATACTTATTGCCAGGGTGATAAATCTGTATATGTACAAAAGGAATTGGGGACATTTCCATTATAGAATTGTATTGATATGTGTTTTTCATGAACATATTCGTTCAAAAAATATTGAGTACCTACTAGATGCCTGTCAGTTGCATAGGGTGTAGGATATGACATCTTGGAACTTATAGCCATGTGGGAAATACAGGCAATAAACAAATATATAAAATTTGATATATAAATTTATATTTAATATGTAAATATGTAAGTATATATAATGTATCAGTCAAGTTTCTCCAGAGAGATAAAATCAATATGACATATATTTTGAGAGAGAGAGAGAGAGAGATTGATTTGAAGGAAATGACTCATGTAGTGATGGGGTCTGGCAAGTCTGAAATCATTAGGGCAGACCGGAAACTCAGGCAGGATTTCTCTGTTGTAGGCTTGTGGAAGAATTTCTCCTTTTTTGGGAAACCTCCGGTTTGTTCTTAAGGTTTTCACTTGATTGGATGAAAAAGACTCACTCACATTATGAAAGGTAATTTGCTTCACTTAAAGTCAACTGATTGTAAATATTCATCACATTACAAAATACCTTCACACCAATATCTAGAGTAGTGTTTGACCAAGAATCTGGGCCCTATAGCTTAGCCACATTGACACATAAAATTAATCACCATATACAATATAAATGTATAATATACTTTTGAAATTTATGTCATAATAATAGTAGGTAGCAATGTACACTATAAAGAAAAATAAAACAGGGAAAGAATTAGGGAGTGGCAGTGGGCTAAGTGAAATTTTTTTTAAAGGATAGACTCTGAGACAGTAACATTTGGGCAGATACTGGAATAAAGTGAGGGAAGCATATTACTTTTTTCATTTGTCATCGTCACCAAAAGTATATAAACAGTATCAAGTATCTGGTATTTGGTGTGAAGTATGATCTCTGTCTGGAAAATCAAGGCAAGCTAAAAAGGGCAGAAAACCAATAAGGTCTGTTGTCATCATTAGCTTTTACTATTAACAAATTATTCCAGAACTTATTGTCTTAAAAATAACCAATATTTACTATTTTTCTCAATTCTGCGGGTTCGTTGGGTGTCTCTTTTGGTCTGGGACAGCTGGATGGACCTGGATGGTGTAGGATGGCCTCACTCACAGGTATGGGGCCCTCAGTTGAAATGGTTGGGATGAGTGGGCCTCTTTCCCATATCATCTTTCTTCCTCCAGAAGGACAGCCTGGTCTTGTTCATATGATGGCAGAAGTCTCCCCCAGGATTCAGAGAGACCAGGTCAAAATGAGTAAGCATTTTCAGTCAGCCTCTTTGTATTTTATTTGTCAGTGTTCCATTTACCAGACACAGCCAGGCTCAGAGTCAATGTGGGAGGGGACTTCCATAGGCATGAATAAAGGGAGGTAAGATTCACTGGGGACCATTAGTAAAACCATCTACTAGATAATAATAATTACAAACAGACATTGTGGAATTATTTGAGTAGTAAAGGCCGGACATAGGAGTGACATGATGAATCATGTTTATGAGGTACAATATAAATTTGGCCCTGCTCAAATGCTTTTTAACTTCCAAAATTTCTCATGACACATGAACAAACAAAAATTCTACAATTCTACCAATATCTGTAAAGCACTTATTACATGCAAAGGACTACTGAGTTATAAACAGTGGAGGGTTCAAAACTGAGTGTAGCACATTGGCTAGTGTATTAGTCTTCTTGGGCTGCTCTAAAAAAACTGCCACAGACCGAGTGGCTTAAACAATAGATACTTATTTCTCACAGTTCTGGATGTTGGGAAGTCCAGGAATAAGCTGCTGGCTGATTCAGTTCCCGGTGCAGGTTTTCTTCCTGGCTTGCAGATGGTAACCTTCTAGCCGTGTTTTCAGAGGAAAGAGAGAGAACCCTCACTTTTTTTTTTTCGTATAAGTACAATAATGCTATCATGGGGACATTACCCTCATGACCTCATCTAAACATAATTTCCTCTCAAGAGCTCCACCTCCAAATACCATCACATAGAGTTTCAACATAAAAATTTGGGGGGCAATGCAGGCATTCAGCCCATAATAGCACAAAGAGAGTGTGATAGAATACGTGATGATATCCTCTTCACTTTTCCCTTCCTTGTAAGAGGATTATACATCTCTGCTCATTGCCAGGATTTGCAGTGCTCTCTCTTCTTTGTGTGAGAGGAGTTAGTATCTCCACTGCTCAAGTTTGATCATGGTCTTTTTTTGCTTTAGACATTGAATAGTGAGCAGTCATGATTTATTCCTCACCCAAACCCAAGTTTTAAGAGGCATTTCAAGTTTCTGCTAGCAATCCTGCTCTTTCTTCTTTGCCCTCAGATGGCTTGTCTCCAACAGCGGGCTGCTCCTTTATCCTGTATCCTGAGATGAGAAGACACCTATGGT
>CAUYQG010211753.1:0-18486 GCA_963574415.1 Tarsius wallacei | reverse complement strand
CTCCCTCATCTCTCAAATTCTCCTCATGATGAAATGGGAAGACAACGGCAAGATAAATCCAGATTGATAACATTTAAACTTATACGAAAAATAATGAATGGAGTAGAACAAACCAAGAATAGTCCAACTTTTACTTTTCTTCTCTCCCTATCTTTTAATTCTACATTTTTTATAGTGAAGTCTTAAAATTACATAGGTTAACCGTATTCCAATGCCATGTTTCTTGTTCAGTATGACTAAAATGATTTAAGAATTTTAAATTTGCTTTTCAAAAACAAAAGACAAGTAAACCTGATCAACAGCAATAAATGTTTGATCCACGTCATTTGTAAACTTACAATTTGAATCTAAGTAAACTTTCTATTTAAAGAAACATCTCTTGAAAAAACAAAAAGGAGATAAATCAACAAGTTTTTAATGTATAAAAGGAACAAAGAAAGTAGCAGGACTTTCCAGCATAAAGTGAACAATTTTCCTTAACCTCACAAGGGGTGAGAGGAGTTGCTGGATGTGGCCCTAGAATGTTCGCTGGCCTTGGCAGTGATGCCAGCCCTGACTGTATCTCTGGCTTGGGCTCTCTCTTCCTCATCTCTCAAGACTTCTTTATAAAGGGATGGGAAGGCACTGGGGATAGTATCATTGACATTGGCCAAAAACTCCAGGACTTTCATCTTGCTGCTTTCAGCGAAGGCTCTTGAACCCCACAGGAATTGGTAGCATGGAGGTTCACTGGTCGGCACTAGCTGGTACTCAAGTTATTCTTCCTGCATCAGATCTTGAATGATAAGCTTTCAGGACTCCCCAAAGATTGTCTCCTTCCTTCATAGATTCCCCTAAATATTCAGAAGTCCCCAGATCTCTTCCTCAGTTGTGCTGTTTCCATTTAAGAAGATCACATCCAGGAGAGGTGTCAGAAACTCGTTCTTGGGAAAGTCCCACTCACCACACAGATTTCCATCTTCGGTGAGGTCCAGCATGCTGACAAGGGTGTAGGAATGACCGCTGAGGTTTTCTTCCTTCATGTCAAGGCCAAAGACCACTCCAAGCACTTCTTCCTGTACCTTTTGTTGGAAATCTTCAACATCTCTGCCTTTGTAATAGGCTCATTCATTTTATGTTTGTACAACAGGAACTGTACCAACAACCATGTCTTCCATTTCAGAGGGTCTTTGTGAGATGTTTCAGTGGACGGTGAGGCCTGGGAGGAACTTGCATTTTCATCACCTTGGCTTTTGGCATCTTCATCAGATCCTGTGCACGAAAGAGCTGCAGCAACAGTGGTGGTGGGTTGGACTCTCTGAGGGTTCTGGAGAATGCCAGCAGCAGGAGAGCTGCGGGGAGTGTTCCCTAAACTAGTAGAGGAAGAGGAGAGGAGGGCCAATCTTCTTTCTCTGCTGTAGTGACCTGAGCAACCTGGAGACCCTGGGTCTCAGCTCAATTCTTGTGGTGTTTCTTGCAGGCACCGAGCTTACTCTTCTAATCCCGAGGCATGATGGTTGTGGTCACAGACAGGAGTGTGGGCAGAAAAGCAGGTAATGTGGGACTGGAGGATAAAGAATGAGATCCTGTGTGCACCTTCAGCAAGGAGATCAACCCTTAGCTTGTAGGCATCTGCCCCTGCTGGTGTTCTAAAGAAAGGTCCCCAATCCCTGAGGTGCAGACTGGTAAGGATCAGTGGCCTGTTAGAAAGGAAGCCACACAGCAGGAGGAGTGGAGCTCCACCTCCTGGTTGATCAGCTTTTATGTCTCATAAGAATGCCAACACTTTTGAGAAGTGTCTATTCATGTCTTTTGCCCACTGTTCTAATGGGGCTGTTTGCTTTTTTTTTCCTTTCGGCACATTTGAGATCCTTGTAGATCCTAGATGTTAGGCCTTTGTCAGACATACAGTTCACAAATATTTTTTCCCATTCTGTGAGCTGTCTCCCTGCTCTTTTGATGGTTTCTTTTGCTTTGCAGAAGCTCGCCAGTTTGATGAGGTCCCACTTGCCTATCTTATTTCCTATAGTATGGGCATTTAGGATTCTGATATACGGGCAGCCAACAGACACATAAAAAAGTGCTCAGCCTCACTAATCATCAGAGAAATGCAAATCAAAACCACATTGAAATACCACCTAGCCGGGTTCGGTAGCTCAGCCTGTAATCCCAGCACTTTGGGAGGCCGAGGTGAGTGGATTGCCTGAACCCGCGGGTTCGAGACCCACCTGGGCAACTTGACGAGATCTCATCTCCACAATAAATCAAAAATTAGCTGGGCAAGGTAGCGCGCTCCTATCGTTCCAGCTACTTGGAAGGCTGAGGTGGAAGGATCGCTGGAGCCCAGCAGGTCGAGGCTGCAGTGGCTGGGAGCGGCTACTGCACTCTAGTCTGGGTGACAGAATGAGACTCCAACTAAAAAAAAAAAAAAAAAAAAACCACCGAAACCCATCAAGCAAGAATGGTCATCATTAATAAAACAAACAACAACAGATGCTGGTGAGGATGTGAAGAAAAAGGAATCCTTCTACACTGCTGATGGAAATACAAACTAGTGCAACCTCTCTGGAAGACAGTGTGGCGATTTCTGAAAGAACTAGAAATTGACCTTCCATATGACCCAGCAATCATCCAATTGGGAATATACCCAGAGAAACTCAAATCATTCTACAAAAAAGATACCTGCACACGTGTGTTTGTTGCAGTTCTGTTCACAATAGCAAAAACATAGAACCAACCATGTTGCCCATCAAAGCTGGACTGAATTAGAAAAATGTGGTACATATACACAATGGAATATTACGCAGCCATAAAGAAGGACAAACATATGGACTTCGCAGCAACTTGGATGGATTTAGAGTAGATCATACTCAGTGATCTATCACAGAAACAAAAGACCGAGTACCATATGTTCTCACTCATAAGTGGACCTCGAACAATTGGCAGTAGTGGGAAACTGCCAGGAGAGGGAGGGTGGTATTGGCAGTTGAGGGAAACTGCTAGGGGAGGGAGGAGCATACCTCATCAACAAGGGTACCTGCATAATCAACGTTTGTATACCTAACCCTGAATTGTACTCCACATCTTTGAAATAAAAAAAAATGTAAAAGAAAAAAACAACATCAGCCGGGCTCGGTGGTTCAGCCTGTAATCCCACACTTTGGGAGGCTGAGGTGAGTGGATTGCCTGAGCCTGCGGGTTCGAGGCCCACCTGGGCAACTTGGCAAGACCTCAATATCTCTACAATAAATAAAAAAAAATTAGCCGGGCGTGGTAGCGCGCGCCTGTGGTTCCAGCTACTTGGAAGGTTGAGGTGGAAGGATCGCCAGAGCCCAGCAGGTCGAGGCTGCGGTGGCCCTGATAGTACCACTGCACTCCAGTCTGGGTGACAGAGTGAAACTCCAACTCAAAAAAAAAAGGAAAAAAGAAAAGAAAAAAACACCAACACTATTATGAACTGCGCATGTGAGGGATCTAGGTTGCGCCCTCCGTGTGAGGATTTTTAATGTCCAGTGATCTGAGGTAGAGCTGAGGCGGTGATTAGTGGTGGGGTTTGACTGCATACCACCCCCACCCTGACTGTCTGTGAAAAAATTGTTTTGCACAAAAGCGGTCTCTGATGCCAAAATTCTTGATTATCGCTGTTCTAGAGAGCTCTGCTCTAAGAATTCACTAAACTCTTGTTCTTAGACTTTGTGTCCCCTGGCAACTCACTGGAGGAAGTTTCATTGTGCCTTAATTAAAGCTTGCCAGCCCTGCCTGGAGTGGCTACATTACAGCAGAGCTGGCAGTAGGGCCCTCTGTGTTCTGGAGTCAAGAGGATCCTGTATGTGTACCTTCAGAATTATCATGTGAACCTTTTGTGAGGCTGGGGCATTCTTTCTTTGATACCCTAAAGTTGACACTTTTAAGTTCCTAGACCTGGGTGTAGAAAACGTAAGAGCACGTCAACCCACCTCCCCTGCTCAGGAATTTTTAATGTTGAGCAATCAGTGGGGTCCTCTGATTGTCAGTATGTATTTGTATAAACCCACATAATGAACTACAGCAATATTGAATCCTAACATCAACTATAGACTGTGAATGATGATGATGTGCCCATGTATGTTTACCTGTAACAGATGTGCCACTCTGGTGTGGCAGGTTGATATGAGAGAGGTTGTGTGTCTGTGAGAACAGGCTGTCTAAGGGAATACTCTATGCTTTCTGATCAATATGCTGTGAACTCAAAGTACCAAGGTGTATAGTCAATTAAAAAAAAAAACTGGTGAGTGAACCTCAACCAACACCATGCCTTGGCATTGTGAGGTTTGTGCACGTGGCTGAACTTTTTGTTGTACCTCTATTTAGGTGTGGGTTGTCCTCTGAATTCGTACTCTGTTTCTTTGATGTGGCTCCTAGCAGGACTTGGGGCTCCCCTCTTTCATTATCTGAGGACTTTTTCTCCTAAAAGGCCTGCACTGCCCAGAGACCCAATAGGAGGAAGTGAGGGTGGCCTTAACTGGCCACAGCAGGTCATGTTTTCCCAAGAGTGACACCTGTGACAGACCTGTTGAGGTACTTTGAGGGATTGTCTCACACGTGTCTTAATGCAAGATCCTAAATCTAACTAGTTGGAAGGCCCAAGATTCCTCACTCTTCTCAGCTGAGACTGTCCTTCTCAGACCAAGATCTTCACTTCCCTGTGAGTCCTGAGATGGATAAGACGGTGCCTCTGCCTAACATTTATGCTTGAAGAAAAGACAATAGGGAGCATTCTGTGTGACGTCACTGATAGGAGTCTGGTGGTTTCTGCACTCAGCAGAGTATTCACACTATTTCTGGCATACATTGGAAATTCTTCCTCAAAAGACCTGCATCAGTCACCAAAGTCTTTGCCCTCTTGAGAACTTCAAAGTAGAAATCAGGTTTAGCAACATCCTGCCAAGGCTACATGGGAGCTCTGTGGCCTGACAGCAGGGTCGGGAGTCTATGGCACACACTGCTTTGGATGGGTGCTCCCCCCATTCCTCATACAGGGTACTCACTTTTGTGTCAGACACAGGACTCCTCTCTCTACTGACCTGAGGTCATCCTCCGTATGGGAGTTCCACTGTCCCTGAGAACCTTGAAGAATAAGGGAGGAGATACTCTTGCTGTACTTGGCACGCCACTCTCCTTAGTCCTTCTACATAAGGGTCTTTATCTTGTTCCTTAATCAAAGGACTCCTGGGAAATGATGCATCCCTAAACACTATTGACAAGTTTCATTACGAAAAATCTTGCCAAGCTGGGTCTCTCTCCCAGGAGTGTTGTAGAAGGGAACAGCTGTGACACAGGCAGAGGCCCCAGGACTGATGCTGTACTCTCAGAGAAGAAAACACATTGATCTTTTTCTCTCTTCACCAGCCAGATTCTCTTTACAGCCTCATAGGTGTCCGTTCAAAGAAATGGACCTTTCTAAAAAGAAAGGGTTGTCCAGAATGATGGAATGCAAGCCCATGAGCTCTTGAGTTTATACGAATTTCCATGTGGAATCATTTTGCCACCAAATATTCCTTCATTCTCTTCTAAATTCACATTATTCGGATATTTGGTATTTTTATAGCTCTGGTTATTTATACTCCAACACAGTAAACTGGTAAGAGAATCCTTTCTTTCTTTCCTTTTCTTCCTTTCCTTTCCTTTTCTTTCTTTCTTTCTTTCTTTTTTTTTTTTTGGTCGTATCATCAGGGATAGTTTTAGACTAGTGAGAAAAAAAAAGTTAATTAAGGAACATACGCAGCCCAGGCTAGGAGGCATGGAGCACCGTAGTCTTTATAATAATTCAGACCAGGGGTCTTGTTCTAGTCCTGTCACATACCAGCTGTGTGAACTCAGGCATCTAACCAAGCTCTGTGAGCTTCAGGCTTTTTCTCTGTGAAGTGGGTTACATATGTCCTGTTCTGTAGCACTGTGGGATGTACGCAATGCATGTAAAGTGTCCGGAATGTACGATACTTAAAAATGCTAGTTTTTAGTATGATTAATTTGTTGCCTGTCATTGCAATGCACTACACAGGGATTTATTTTCAACCCAGGAGATATTAGAGGTTATGCTACATTAAAGGACAAAAAAATCCTCATCAAAGTGCTACTTAGCAAGGAAATCTTAGTAATATTTCCCCTTATAAGATAAATCATTCAATTGTGTGTGAGGTAGTCTTCCTCAGTGGTTACAACACAGAGTTTTGAGAATGTGATTAAATGACAAAAAACTCCGTCCCCCTCTTCTGCCCTTATACCTAAACCATTGCTATTTTCATTCATGTCATCACACCTCAAAATCTAGACTTTACTAAGAGTTTGTCACATTTCACTCAAGAGAATCTAGTTGAATGTGTTTTAATGGAGCAGACTCTGAATTCCCCAGGCCAGGACAAAGGGTGTCAGCACAATATGCTTCTGGGCGTTTCACCTCAAGGGAATATCACCCTTATATCTCAGAAACTCACTGGGCACAGTGTGCATAGAACACCTTGTTTGCTCACACTGTTCACCCGCATGGGGGCAAGAACACAGGGCACCTTCCTCCTTGCCCCAGGTGGAGATTCTCTCTGTTAGTCTCAGAATTTGAAAGTAACTTTTGAGGGAAGTTGTTTATTCCTTGCTTGGTCTCTCAACTCTGAGACCCACTGTCCAAGTGTCTGACTCCTGGTCAGCACTCGCATGGCCTCATCTGACCACCATGCACCTAACTTAAAATTACTTCCTATAGTGGGATGTTCAGTTGTCCAAAATCTCAAATTACTCAGTCCCAGCCCATTGACACTAGATTCCTCATCAGGAACCAGCCTTCCTGGTAATCTTCTTTTTTCCTATTCTTTAGATCTTATGGGGTATCACATTACTTTCTTTATATGGTAGCTGCTCTTAGCTTCTAAAGTTACATAGGCAGGGAATGCTTCTATTTTTCTTAGTTTCTGCAGTACTAGACAGGAACCTTCCAAAGAATAGCTGCTCAATAAAAATTGGCCCAATTCAAGTGTAGGTATGTGAGAAACCAAATTTTTCACTATTTAGTTTCTTCTACATTCCTGAAAAATTTATGCCCATCCAGGTACATATACTTCAATTTTAAATGCTAAAAGGAATGAAAGAAAACAAGAATGAACCTTCTTTTACTTTTGATGTGTATCATAATCCCACCAACATTGCTGTGTGGTAATATCCTTTTTCACAAGATGACAATGACAAGTCACAAATCACAAGAAAAGATTCATGGATTTTTCAATTGTCTTACATAATAAAAATTCTCACTCTTCAATGTGATATCTTTCAAAATGTGTGTGATTCATGTCATTCATAAACTTAGATAATGAAGCCCAATAAACCTTTCAATTAAAAGAAAAGACATTTAAAAATGAGAAAAAGAAAAAAACAAATCTCCGTTTTACCCATATTTAATAAGCCAGAAATATGTTGCATATGATGTTTCCACCAGGTCAGATTAAGTTAACTGATTAAGTTAACTGTTTTCTTTAGTCAAAGTGAAGAATATGCTACCAATGTCACTAGGAGAAGGAGAAGCTTCTTGATGTGACACTGGCTGTGGCAGCAATACTAAGCTTGGCTGCAACTCGAGCTCATGCTCTCTTTCCCCTATCTCTCAAGGTTTCTTCATCATGGAATGGGAAGACAATGGGGACAGTGTCACTGACCTTGGCCAGGACTTCACACATTCTTGAATAAACTAAATGAATCCAGGTACATAACCTTTTAATTTATGAGAAAACAAATGAATGGAGTAGAACAACCAAGTATGGCTTGCCTTTTACTTTTCATCTCTCCTTATCTCCTGATCCTATTTTATGTGAAGTTGCTTTGAATTTCTAAGGATAACCTTATTCCATGTCAAGTTATCTTGCTCTGTATCACAAAATGATTGAAGAGTTGTTCTTTTGTATTAAAACACAAAAACTCTTATAGCTAAACATGATATGTGGCAATATATGTGTGATCAATGTCATTTATTAACTTGCAGGATGAATCTAAATAAATTTTATACTTAAAGGGATATTTCCTGGATAAAAATCAAAAAGTTACTCTTGCATAAAGTGAACAAAGAAAGTAGCAGCATTTTTTTTGGAAGGTGAGAACGCAGGGTTTATTGAGAAGACAGAAAAGCTCCCACAGGGGGAGGGGACACAAGGGGGTTGCCCAGTAGCAGGACTTTTAGCACAAAGTGAACAGTCTGCCATAGACCTTACTAGGAGTGGATGGAGCTGCTGGATGCAACCCAGTGACGCAAAATGGCCTTGGCAGTAGTGCCATCCCTGCCTGCAACTATGAATTACTCCCTTTTTTCTGCATTTCTCAAAGCCTCTTCATAATGAGAGGAGAAGGCACTGGGAATGGTATCATTGACTTTGCCCCAAAACTCCAGGCATTTATAATTCTGGTTTCATCATGAGATATTGTCCCCCACAGGAATTGATAGCCTGCAGGATCACTGTTGGGCACCTGTTGGCACTCCAGGTATTTTTCCTGCACCAAACCTTCAGTGATGAACCTTCATGAATCCTTAAAGGTTAAGTGCCTCCTTTCTTCATAGATTCCCAAAATTTCTGGGATTTCCTAGGTCTCCTCCTCAGAGGCACAGTTGCTATTCAAGAAGATCACACCCAGGAGAGGCTTCAGAAGCCCATTCTTGGGAAAGTCCCAGTCATCCCTCAGATTTCATGCTTGAGGCCTAGCTTGCTTACAGGAGTGTAGGAATGACTGCTGGGGTTGTCTTCCTTCAAGTCAAGGCCAAAGACCAGCTCCAAGTGTTCAGAGGCTCTCCTGGAGATCTCAGGGGAGTGCTCCCTGGTCCTTTTGTGGACAACTTTCAACATCTCTGCCTTGATAACGGGCTCTTTCATTTTATACTGGTACAGCAAGAACTGCATCAACACCCACATGTTTCTTTTTAAAGGATCTTTGCCCGAACACTCAGTGGAAGGTGAGGCCTGGGAGGAACTTGCATTTTCCTCACCTTGGCTCTTGGCACCTTCATCAGATCCTGTGCAAGGAAAGCTGCAACAGCAGTGGTGGTAGATGGGGCTCCCTGAGGCTTCTGGGGAATGCCGAAAGCAGGGGAGCTGGGGCGGGGGAGCTATTTCACAAAACAAGGGAGAGAGAGGAAGGGCAATCTTCTTCCTTTGTTGCAGTGGACCAAGCAATGTGGAGACCCTTGGTCTCACTTCTGGCCTTGTTGCATTTCTCAGGGACTTGGCTTAATCTTTCAACCAGAGGCATGATGGCTGTGTTCATGGACAGCATGGCAGGGATGTGGGCAGAAGACATGTTTCTGTGGGGCCTGTAGGAGGGAGAATGAGATCCCATGAGCACCTTTAGCAGGCAGATCCCATCTTGCTTGTAGGAAGTTGCCTCTGCAGGTGTTCTAGAGAACTCTGCTCTAAGAATTTACTAGGCTCTTGTTCTTAGTCAACCTGTTCCCTACATACCTATTGGAGGAAGGTCAAGTGTGCTTTATGTACAACTTCTAACCCTTCCTGGGATTGGCTGGGTGACAACAGGACTGACAGCAGGGCCCTCTGTGTTCTGGAGTGCAGAGGATCCTGCACATTTATCTTCAAGATTATCACGGCACCTGTGGCCAGGATTTGGGCCTCCTCTTGCTGCTCTGAGGTTGACATTTCAAAGTTTCTGGATGCAGATGAGAGAAATGTAGGGGCACCTCAATCCCCACCCCTGCATGGGAATATTTAGTGCTGAAAGTTCAGTGGGTGTCTCGCTGTCCTGGGCTCTCCAGGTCTCAAGTGGGCACTTGCTGTACTTATCAGAACACCATGCAGGGTTGTAGACTCTCCATTCTTCTGATGGAGAAGTGTATCTTCTTATTTAGAATTTCAGCTTTGTTGTGGTTGATGTAAAACCCAATGAGAATCTAGGAAAAAGAATAAATTCTAGCTGGGCTTCACTAAATTACAAGTTTTTCCTTGGAAAAAACTCCATAAGAGAATAAGAACATGATCCACAGACTGGAAGAAAATATTTTTCAAAGACATATATCTAATAAGGTACTGGTATCCAAAGCATATGAAAATGCTTTAAAATTCAACAGGAAGAGAGGAACAACCCTATTAAAAAGTAGACAAAAGTTCTGGATAGGCATCACAAAAAGTGAGATATGCTGATGTGAAATAAGCACATGAAAAGGTGCTCAACATCATATATCATTAGGAAATTGCAAATTTAGACAACAATATGATAACAACACCAAGATGTTAATAGAATAGTCAACACCCAAAACTCTGAACACACCACATGCTGGTAAGGCTGTGGAGGAACAGGAACACTGTTTCCTTGCTGGAGGAGATGCAAAATGGTACATACTCTCTGGAAGACAATGTCTGAGTCTCTTAAAAACTACACATATTCTTACGATATGATCCAGCAATCATACCCCTTGATATTTACCCAAGTGAGTTGAAGACTATGTTCACACAATAACCTGCATTCAAATATATGGCAGTTTTGTGCATAATAACCCAATATGGAAGGACTCAAGATGTCTTTGAAAAAGTGAGTAGATAAATTATATGTGGTCCACCCAAAATAATATATTATTCAGCACGAAAAGAAAGTTACCTATCAAACCTTGATAAGTCATGGAGGAAACTTAGATACATATTACTAAGTATAAGATGCCAATTTGAAAAGGGTACATATTGAATAATTCCATCTATAACACATTGCAGAAAGGTAAAACATTGGAAACAGTGAACATATCAATGATTTCTAAAGGTTGGAAGAGTGAGAAATAATTAGATGGGTCACAGAGGATTTTAAGGCAGTGAGACAATTCTGTATGAGTCTATGGGGGTGGATACATACCATTATACATTTGTCTAAACCCACAGAATGAGCTACAGCAAGAATGAATCCTAACGTCAACTATGGAGTTTATGTGATAATGATGTGCCCATGTACATTCATCTGTAACAGATGTACCACTCTGGTGTGGGAGGTCGATATGAGGGAGGCTGTGCATGGATGGGGACGGGATGTCTATGGGAACTCTCTGTACTTTCTGCACAGTTTGATGTGAACTCAAAACTGATCCCAAATGTATAGTCGACTAAACAAATAGTGATGGTGGAGTCTCAGCCCCATGTGTTGCCCTGGCAATAAGGGATGTGAAAGAGGCTGAAATATTTATGTCTCTATTCAGGGGAGGACTATCCCCTTAATGCTCATATAGCTTCCTTGATGTGACTCCCAGCAGGACCTGGGGTTCCCCTGTTTCATTACCTGAGGGCCTATCTTCCTGAAAGGTTTGTACTTACCTGAGACCCAATGGGAGAATGTGAGATTGGCCTTCTTTGGTCTTAGTTGACCATGATATCCAAAGAGCAACAGCTGGCAGACAACTTGCGGCTCTATGGTGGATTGTCCCATCAGGATCCTAACTCAGGATCCTGAGACTGTCTCATAGGAAGAGAAAAGACTTGTCACTCTGCTGAACTATGACCCCCCCACCAAACTAAGATACTCACTTCCCTGGTGGTCCTGGGAGGATAAACAGGTGCTCCTGTGTGATATTTATGTCTGGATCTCTCATAATTTTCAATAGGGAGTATTCCGTGTGTTTCTATTGAGTGGGGTATGGTGGTTCCTCTTCTCCTTGGAGTTTTCATTTTACTTTTGGCACATCTTTAAAAATCCCCTTCTACAAACATGAGTCAGCCTGCATTAGAACAAGGTCTTTACCCTCCTGAAACCTCCAAAGTAGAAATCAGGTTCAGCTACACCCTGCCAAGGCTGTTTGGGAACTATGTGGGCTGAGAGCAGGGTTGAGGGTTATGGACCACCATGCACTGCGTGGGTGTTTCCCTCATTCCTCAATTCAGGGTTCGCAAGTTGATAAGCGTTAGAAACTGGGACTACTCCCTTTACTGACCCAATGTCATTCTCCAAATGAGAGGACTCACTGTCCCTGTGAACCTTGAAGAATAAAGTAGGAGATGCTCTGGCCGACAACGGTGCTGGATCTGCCACTGTTCCCATCTTCCTACTTGGAGGTTTAAACCTTGTTCCTTTCCCTTAATTAAAGGCTATCTGGGAGATGTCACATCCCTAAACGTACTTCACTAGTTTCCCTATGAAAAACCATGCAATGCGGGTCCCTCTCCCAGGAGTGATAAGAGAGAAAATCTGTAACAAAAGGCCGAGGCCCCAGAACAGATGCTGAACTCTCAGAGAAGAAAACACATTGATCGATTCCACTCTGTGCCAGCCAGATACGGCCTCTTACGTGTCTGTTTAGAAAGATGTAACTTTCTAAAAATAACGGGCTGTCCAGAATGATAGAATGTGAGCCCATGATCATTTCAGTATTTTCTGACTTTCCATATGGATTCATATTGTCACCAAATATTGTCCCCTTCTGTCCTCAATTCACCTCACTAAATCTTTTTATGTTTATTGCTCTGGCTATGTATTATAGCAATCCTGTCAGTTTGGCAGAGAATACTTTTTGTGTCTTATCACCCAAGATAGGTTTGGGAGGGGAGGGGAGGGAGAGAGAGAGAGAGAGAGAGAGGGAGGGAGGAAGGGAGGGAGGGAGAGAGGGAGGGAGAGAGAGGGAGAGGGAGAGAGAGAGAGAGAGAGAGAGAGATTGAAAACACCACACAGTCTCAGGTTGGGAGGTATAGCACCACGTGGACTTTACACTATTCAGGACTTGTCCCAGTCCTGTCACTTACCAGCCATGTGAACTTGGGCATATTACCAAATTCTGTGAACTTTATGCTTTCTGTCTTGGAAGTGGATTGGATAAGCACTGTCATAGAGGACTGTGGGTTGTGTATAATGTATATAAAGTGCAAGGAATATGTGACACTCTTTTAAAAGGCCAATTATAATTATCATTAATCTGTCCCTATGGAATTAAAATTCACTAAACTGAGATTTGTTTTTTAGTAAAGGAGCAGTGAGCATTGTACCCCATTCTAGGGCAAAGAAAACTCTGTTAGACAAAGTGCTACCTAGCAAGAAAATCCAGGTAATATTTTGCCCTTATACGATAAATCATTTAATGTAGTGTGAGGTAGACTTCTTCCTCCAAGGATGCAACACAAGAGATTCCAAATGTGTTTCAGATACAAAAACTTTCGATCACTCTCATCTGCCCTTCCATATAAATGACTCATTCATTTACTTAACCAGCCTCCCATCATTTCAACCTTGTCTAGAGTTTGTCAAATTACACTCACAGAAACTTGACTGAATGTGTTTTAATTCAGCAGGCTCTGGATCCTCTAGCCAAGGACAAGAAGTGCCAGCACAGGATCATCTGTACTTCCCACTGTCCTTTAAAGACATTACTCTTATTTTTCAGAGACTCTGTGGAGATGATATACACAGAACACCTTGTTTGTGCACTGAGTTCCCTTCACTGGCGCAAGAGCACAGGACATCTTCCACCCCTGCCTCAGTTGGAGAGTTAGGAATGGTTAGAATTGTGTGGCATTCCAGGCATTGTCTCTCAGCTCCTAGTCACCAGGCAAGGGCCTGGCCCCAGCTCAGCATGGGCACAGCTCCATCCAGGCCACCTTGCAGCCTCCCTCCACACTTAGGGACTTGCAGTTGCCCAAGATACAACACTGTTTCGATCGGGAAACTTACATGTGAAGGATCTGGAACCATCTCCCTCTCCTCTTATCCCTTTTTACTTACTTTTACCATTCCAAGAGTGTCTACCACCATTTTCTCTACATGATTGCTGCTTTGTGGCCTAATATTTGCGAAGTCAGGTCCTAGGTCTTATTTTTCTTTGCGCTCACAGTACTAGCACAGAGCCCTCCAAAAGTAGACGCTCAGTTCATATTCGGAGAATAACTGAACCTGTGAGCATCGGTCTTCCTTATGATAATTTAATTCTAAAGTCTTGGACAAGCTAGGTACATATAGTTACTTATCTTTTAATTTTATAAAACATACAGCCAAAAGGTTAAGGGTGACAAATATTGATCACCTAACTCTTGTCCCCTATTTCTAGAGTTATGCATTTTGCTGCAGAGTTTTTTCATATTCAAGACCTCAAACTCAATTCTTATTGGAATTCAAGATTCGCATTCCAATTGAAAGTTGTCTTGCACTAGATGTCTAAATCAGATGGAAGGTTTTGCAATTTGTTTTGCAAAACAGCTAAATTCTTAGTCTTCAACCAAATAAACAAGTGTGACCAAAAGCACTCATTTACTTAGATTGGAGTGCTAAGTCAAAGGGACACTTGAAAAAATGCTCCAAAATACAGATAGATGAATCTCCAAATTACTCATTTATACCAGGAACACAAAAGTATTGTACACTGTGCTCCCTCCCGCCACACCCAGCCATCCACTAATCCAAACAGGGATTAGAGGGACCCTCCTCAACAAGTGAATGTCTGCTTTCACTTGTCTGGGTGTGGGGAGGAGCTGCGGGACATGGCCCCGGAACATGCACTGCCATGGCATTTCTGCCATGACTGAGTGCAGCTGTGGCTTGGGCTCTCTCTTCCTCGTCTCTCAAAGCCTCTTTGTACCGGGTCTGGAAGGCGCTGGGGACGGTATGATTGATCTTGGCCCAGAACTCCAGGATTCTCATCTTGCTGGTTTCTGCGTAAGCTCTTGGGCCCCACAGGAATTCATAGCGTGCAGGATCACTGTTGGGCACCTGCCGGTACTCCAGGTATTTGAGCCTCACGAGATCTTGAGTGATGAGCTTTCTGGTTTCCCCAAATATGAAGTGTTTCTTTTCAGGGTACACCCGCATCTTACGCAGGAATTCCCAGATCTCCTCCTCAGTGGCACAGTTGCCCTTCAGGAAGATCACGCCCAGCAGGTTCATCAGGAGACCCGTCTTGGGAAAGTGCCTGCCACGACTCACTGCGCCTTTGTGAGGGAGGTCCATTTTGCTGACAAGGATGTAGGAGCACTCCCTGGAAGCAACTTCCTTTAAATCCATGCCAAACACCACCTCCATGCTGAAAGAAGCTCTGCGGAGGATTTCAGGGAAGTGCTTCTCATACTTTTTCTTGACAATCTTCAGCATATCTGCTTTCAGAATGGGCTTTTTCAATTTGCACATTTGCATCAGGAAATGCACCAGCATACTCGTCTTCTTGGTTAAAGGGTCTCTGGGAGACTGCTGAGTGGAGGGTGGGGCCTGGGAAGAACGTTGCTTCTTCTCAAGTTTGCTGTTGGCTCCTTTGTGCGATCTCATGGGAGGACCACCTTCAGATGGTGTGGTAGGCAGGGCCCTCCTCAGGCTCTTGCAAGTGCTACCTGGACTAGCAGCGGGCTTTCTCTTGGTTGTAAGCCCCAACTCAGAAAAGCGAGAGGAGGCGGACTCTTCTTTCTCTGTTGCAGTGGCAACCTGGAGACCTTGGGTTGCAACTCGGGCCTTGCAGCACTTCTGTTTGGCACAGAGCTTACGCTTCCGACCCCTAGGCATGGTGGCTGTGACCAAGAACTGCAGGCAGCAGTGGGGGCAGGAAGGCAGGTGATGCGGGCAAGTGGAAGAGGGGAGGAGAGGGTATGAGTGCCTTCAGCATGGAGACACCACCTTGGATTTAAAGAAGGCTGCCTCTGCAGGTTTCCGTGAGAGCCCACTGCTCTAGAAACCCAGAGGGTTTCTGTTCTGATCACTTTGACCTCTGAGAACCCTGTGGAAGGAATCACAGTGTTTTAGGCTGCAGCCTGCCCACCCTTCTGCTCTCGGCTGGGGCCATTCCTGAGCTCACATTCAGGACCATCATATCAACTGTCAACAGGGCCTGGGTGCCTCCCCAGTGCTTCACTAAATTGGAAATCTCCAACCGATGTCCTCATCTCCTTGGGACCTCCTGATAGGATGTGACCAGATGCCTCAGCCCGGCAAACCTGCTAGGGGGAGCACTTTTGAGGTCCACTCTTTCCCCGGGCTCACTGGGGGTCTGACAGCTCATTCTCGGTCCTCACTTGTCCTTGACATATGACCTGGGACAGCTGCCTCTGCTGATCTCATGCCCTTTCCTCCTGACAAAGGCCCTCGGCAATCTAGTCCCATCAAAAGAAAGGAGAGTTCACATCCATCTGACTTCCTCCCTGGGCCTTTCAGGGATGCCAGTGGGGAGGGCAGGACGCTCTGTTATCTCTTTCTTGGGGGTGGGGGTGAGTGGTACCATCAGTCTTCATTCAAGGTCCTTGCCCTAAAGCTTGTAAGGTCTGTGTCTTCTCCCCTTGCAGGTTTGGGACAATGAGTCCAAGCTTCCTAGCACTCTCCAGGCAGTGAAGTGTCACCTCAGGCTCTCAGACTCTCTGGGAGTTCTCAGGGCTGAGACAAAGGGCATAATTTATGGGATCTCCCTGTTTTGAGTCGGTGTTCCCCATAGTTTTCACTTAGAGCTCTGACACCGAATTCTGGTAGGACCCAGACCACTTCCCTCCACTGCCCTGAGTCCTCCACCCTCAAACAAGGCCCAAGACAGGGAAGTCAGCACTTCTCCCCAACACCTGTGTCCACGGTTGCCTGGAGCCGGGCAAAATGCGTGGGGGGACGTTGTTAGTGTTGTCACCCCTATGGGGTAGGAGCGCCTTCGTTAGCACACAGGGCCCACGCCTTGACTCAACACCCAGCTCTCCTCCATCTGTGGGATCCGGACCAGTCCCTAAGTCCAAGGTGCTCCCTGCCCCCCGAGACTTCCCGGGCAGATCTCCGCCGGGCAGCTCGGCCAAGGCCTCCCGGTCCCCACCGCAGAGACGGGACTTAGTGGTCCCTCTTTGCTACAGGGTCAAACCTTCAGCCCTCGTTCGGGCTTTTCACCTTTATTCCGGAAAGGTCTGAAAATTCCCCCTGGGGCTACTGGACGCTGTGCCCCGCAGAACCAGATCCTCCCGTTCACTGCGGAAGTGAGGATGTCCCGTGTGACATCACTTCCGCCTGCCGCCTGTGGCTTCCAAGGGCCGACAGCAGGGCGAGACCCTCCGGCATCACAGTCTTCTGAAGCCAGTGGGCCCTAGGTCCTTACTCAGGGTTCTCACAGGTATTAGCGGAGTCTGGAAGCACTCCCTCTTCTGGCCAGAGTCCGCAAGCTCCAAACCAAGCCCTCGCTTCCCCGGGTCCCTAGATGGGCAGTCTGGGGCTGCGACAAACGATGGCCACGTTCTGGGGCCTCACATGCCTGGCAGCAGGTGGGGGCTTTTGGTGGCCCCGTGCTTTCGGGAGAACTCCTGTGCTTGGCATAGTCGATCCTCACATTAACAGCTCTCAGGGTCGAGGACCTCTGAAGGACTGAGGCTGCCTGCCCTGTTAGGCAAGGCCATGGTGTCCCTGGCATCTTTTAGGCTGAAATGGGAGGCATCTCGGCCTCATCTTTCTGCCTGACGTCTCCCAAGGTGAAGAACCAGGGCTAGGCTCCAAGAAGTCCTCTCTTTTGTGGCTTTAGTTATCCCTGTTTCAGTCACCCGGGAGCCTCACCGTGCTTCCCACGTCTCGGGACTCCCAGGTCCCTGATGTTAACTCTTCTTAGATCAAGGTCTCTTCTTCCTGGGACGTGCCAGGTGGAAGTTAGAGTGAGGGACACTAGGCCAGGGGAGTTTGGGTCCCGTGAGTGCTGACAGCACAGTCAGGTTTGCGTGGAACTCCACTGTCATGGTTCCCTGTTGTCCTGACTCAGGACCCTCCTCTTGGTAAGAGTCAGATCTTAGGACCCTCCCTCTGCTTCGCTGAGGTCACCTTCCTTAGGTCAAGGCTCTCACTCCACGGAGAACTATGGGGGCAAAAGTGAGAATGCTCAGTGTGACTGCCCCACCTGGCCCTTCTAGGACTGAGAGCAGGTTTTTGTAAAGATCTCTGAGTGACCCCCTATCTTTTGGGGTGGTTATCTCACCAACATTTATTCGTGGCTGCCTGCATTTTCCTACTTTCTCTTATATTGAAGGCTTCCTGGGAAATTCCTCAACCCCTACTGCTTACCTTGCAAGTCAGTGTAAGAGGCGTTAGGGCAGATTGAGAAACTGTATCACAAGGCAATGGGCCCCATCAATGTGGTGAGATATCAGTGAAACTTATAGTGCCTTATACGTTTTTTTTTTCTATAGCCATTATTAGCCTCTATAGGGCTTGTATTTCGTTGATTTAGCTTCTAACGAGAAAAAAATGGCCAGGATGGTTGTGTGATCTCTGATTTTAAATTTATCTGACTTTGCATATGCAGATGAATATATTGTCACTAAATAATATTTAGATTTTTTTGGTTATTCATAAATTTCACTCATGGTGATATTCTTTTTTTTGTCATTCAGTGGTTTATTTATTTTTATTTTATTTTGTTTCATGGTGACATTCTTTTTTAAAAAATTTTTATTTTAGAGATGTGTGGTACAATTCAGGGTTAGGTATACAAATGTTCATTATGCAGGTACCATTGTTGATGTGGTGTGTGGGGGGGGGGGGGGGGGGGGGGGGGGGGGGGGGGGGGGGGGGGGGGGGGGGGGGGGGGGGGGGGGGGGGGGG
>CAUYQG010211743.1:0-10057 GCA_963574415.1 Tarsius wallacei | reverse complement strand
GAAGGCCTGGCTGCCGGGTCAGATTGACCCAAGAATTCTGAGCACCATAGCCCTGTGCCAGGCATGCATGGGGAAGACCTGGCCAAGGCTCCCAGAGTGCTTGGTCTCTGTGAAGGCAATGAATCCCAAGTTTTCTGCCCTGCCCCCTGTGGCTCTGGGGACCATCCACTCACAGATCCCCAAGGAACACCCTCACCAAAGGGCACCAGGACTCACCTCACCCGGGAATGGCCAGAAGATGCTGCCCACCCTCGGGCAACGCAGCCAGTGATTGTCAAGGGGGCACAGGGGACCCCTCATCATGTCACATTCCGGCCATGTGGGCTCCAGCCCCTCCCAGTTCTGCCCCCACTCCACGTCCCACCCACCTTCCTCCTTGGGAACCCCTCCCGGTGACTTCCCGCACAAACATTTCCATCTCAGGCTCTCCTTCTAGGGATCCCGCTGATGGGTCCCAGGGGAGTTGGAATAAACCCTGTGAGAACAGTAGCCACTGGGTATCTCCAGTCTGACTCATCAAGCCCCCTAGGCTCCTGGGCCCTTCTCTGCCATCTCCGAGCACCGGTGGGCTCGAGCTCCCTGCAGGCAGGGTCTGCTGAATCACATGTTCCAGGTGACCTGGGCTGGGTCCTGTGTCCCAAAAGTCCTCGTTGAATCTGAGCCCCAAGACATCAAAATGTGACCATGTTTAAAAATAGGGTCATTGCAGGAGTAATCAGTTATGCAGGGTCACACCAGAGTTGGCTGGTCCTGGTCTAATGTGACTGGTGCCACATGCAAAGAGGAGACATGGAGACAGACACAACAAAGAAGTGGCCATGTGAAGGTCAAGACCAAGGCCCGGGGATGCTTCCAGAAGCAGGAGAACACCAGCCAGCCCAGGCAGAGTCTGGAGAGAGGAGCACACTCCCCACGGCCCAGGAAGAGCACGGTTGTCTCTCCTGTGCTGGGTCATCTATAAAGGAAAGATGCGGATTTGGCTCATGGTTCTATTTCCAGTGAGGCCTCAGAAAGGCACAGTCACGGCAGAAAGGAAGAGAGGAAGGTGTGTCACGTGGCAAGAGTGGTTGTGAGAGGGAGGAAGGGACCGGGCTCTTACGCAACCGGCTCTCCTGAACCCCCAGAGCAAGAACCCACTCATCACTGCAGGAGGGCACCAGTCATGGGAGAGCCTGTGATCCAGCACCTCCCACCATGTCCCCCAACACCGGGTCACATTTCCACCTGAGACGTGGGAGCCAGCCCTGCTGACACGTGGACCTGTGACCTCTGGCTCTGAAACCGCAAGACATGGACTTTCTGCCACTGGAGCCGCCCATGCGTGGTGCCTTCTTACGTGCCTGGGACACAGCACCAGGCTCCCCACCCCTCCTCCCTCTGGGGTTGTCCACCAAGAAGAGGACCTTATCCTGCTGGACCACCAAAAACTCCAACCCGGGCACCCACATGAGCTCGAATCCTTCCAGGCAGAGGACACTGCCCCCACCACTCCACTCTCCCAAGCTGCTCGGGGTCAAGTGAGAAGGTCAGTGGCATCTTTGTCCCCATCACATAGATGAGAAACTATGAGTTTCTCTTGCCCAGAGTCCTGGAGGCAAGGTTCTGCACCTGAGCCAACGTGGGTTAGAGGCCACTCCCCAGGGACCTGCCCACGCTGGGGTCAGAGGGTTCCATTAGGCAGGACAGGCCACGTGGGGAGAGTCTGAGTGGGTTCCACCTGTCCCCAAGGGAAGCGAATGTGGCCCTGCTGTCCACACAGGACCCTGCTAATGCCATGACAGCAGTCACTACAACCTGAAATGTCCCTGTCATTCACCTACCTGCTGGATGTTGGCCTCACTATTCAGGTTGGGGCTGGCTGGCTGGAAGAAATAGAGCATAGGCCACATGTGTGATTTCAGACATGCTAGCGGCCATGTTAAGAAGAGGAAAAAGAGATCAGACACTCACACCAGTAGTCCCAGCACTTTGGGAGACTGAGGCAGGAGGATCACTTGAGCCCAGGAGTTCGAGACCAGCCTGGGGAAAATAGGGAGACCTAATTCCTACAAAAACATTCTAAGAATTAACTGGGCATGGTGACACACACCTGTAGTCCCAGCTACTCAGGAGTCTGAGGTAGGAGGGTCATCTGAGCCAAGGATGTTGAGCCTTCGGTGAGTTGGGATGGTGCCACCGCACTCCAGCCTGACTCAAAAGAAAAAAAAAGGTGCTGCCATCTCAGTGCACTGTCTGCACGCAACATGATGGGTGAGGCCCTCATATCCTCCACAGTCATGTGTGCTGTACACTGACCCTGGGTCTGGCAGGGTCCAGCCAATGTGATGCTCAGCTCCACGGGACTCTTGTACACCATCTTCACTCCCAAACTAAGGAGGATTGAGCTGCACTGTAGATAGTGAGCTGTTTGCTGAACAAACACGTGACTACATGACGTATGCACTGTGACCAAGGCCACGGCTACACCTTCCTGGGTAGGTAGGAGGCTGGGCAAGGCCCAAGATGCCTTAGGACAGGGAGCTGGGTGCAAGAGGAAGAGCCACTCTTGCTTCCTACTGCCCCCAGTAAGAGAGAGGGTGGTGTGGGAGAGGGAAGGGCAGGGCTGAGCCCCCTGGAAGCCCCCCATGAAACCCCAGCCCAGGCCAACCGATTCCCATGGTTACAGCTCCAGCCCCAGGGATGGCATACTGAGTGTGCACTGGAGAAGCTGAGGCTGACACGATGGCCCTAGGCCCAAGGCAGCCCTGTGATGACAGATGGGGTGGGGTTTCCATGCAAGCTTCCAGCGGCTCCAGAGCCTCGGCTCCCAGGCAGGGGAGGGTAGTGCCAGCGTGTGCTGCCAGGCCAAGGTGTCCGTTGAGGCCCCACGAGGTGGGGCCGAGGAAGTCACAGTGGGCGAAGAGACTCATATTTTTCAGTTTGAAGGCTGCGTCAGGGCTGTGGACACTGGGGAGGTGAGCCCTTCAACCTGCCTGGTCTCCAAGAGCCCTGGTCAGCAGCCCACCGGGGAGGACTTGACCCAGGCCTGGCCAGATCAACATGTACTGCCCTCCATGCCCCTGGAGACCCCAGTGGCTCCTGAGAGGAGGCCAGGGTCCCTCACCCTGTGCTGGCCACTCTGACCCCACTGCCACCTGTGCCAAGCTGAGCAAGGAGCATCTGGGCAGAAAGCCAGCACTTGAATGAATGAATGAATGAATACACGCTTGGATGAAGGAAAGAACACATAGAAATACATGAATCGGGGGTGCTGAGGTGAGACCTGCTCTGCCCCCACATTCAGTCAACACATGCCCACAGTCCAGGGCCCCCCGTGCACCCTTCCCCCTGGGAGTCTCCTGTGTGCCCTGTACACTGGGAGCCATCATGCACTCTGCCCACTGGGAGCCCCTGTGAGCCTTGCCTGCCAGACCAGCCACTGGATAGTGTGAACATGGTCCCCCAACCCTCCCTCACACCTAGGGGTGACATGGACAGATGAGCTGTCCACCTGCACCTGCTCTGTCTGTAGGGAAGGGCGGGTACCAGGTTGGGGCAAGGACCGGGTCAGACTGCCCACTCAAGTCACAGCTCTGCCAACCTGGCTGCATGACCTGGCGCAAGTTGCCTGCCACTCTGTGTCCACCTTTGGGCAAAATGGTCCTGGGGTATATGGTCGGCTCAGAGCAGGGATGAGGAGGGAGGGCTTGTGTGGGTGTCCCACTGCCCTGCTTGCTACTGCAGAGAACAGAAAACCCCCAGGGTTCCTGTCAGGGGCTCCGTGGCAGGGCCCGGGTGAGGGCTCCACATGGGGATTGTCCTGGAGGTGATGCACACACAAGAAAATGAGTGGCCAAGTAGGAGTGGCATCCTGTCTCTTGAGCAGGAACGCGCCCCTCCCCTCACGGCCTCCAGGAGCCACAGCCACCACAAGGCGAGGCTGAGTGCTGGGACTGAGGCCACAGGTCACGAATCTTTAGTTTCCACCATGATGACCCACTAAAAGGAGAAAGTGCTCCTGGATTACTCATGTAATTAAAAATCAGTTTACAGGCCAGGCGTGGTGGCTCATGCCTGTGATTCCAGCACTTTGGGAGGCCGAAACAGGAGGACTGCTTGAGCCCAGGAGTTGAAGACCAGCCTGGGTAACATAGTGAGACCCCTGTCTCCACTAAAAATAAAAGTAGCAGGGTGTGGTGTTACACACCTGCAGTTGCTGCACTTTGGAAGGCTAAGGTGGAAGGATTGCTTGAGCCCAGGAAGTCAAGGCTGCAATGAGCTATGATGGTGCCACAGCACTTCAGCCTGGGTGGCAGAATGAGAACTTGTCTCCATAAAAAAAAAATCAAAATTCAAAAATAGAAAAAACAATCAGTTTCCAAAAATAAAGCAAAGAAGCCTGACACCCGACCAGGGCACATGGCGATGCTGCAGTTGCCTTGGGGTGCTGGTAGGCTGGCGAGGCACAGAGGCCCAGCACTTGAGCAATGTCTCCAAAGCCTCCCAAGGCTCTGTCCGGCTCCAGGTAGGGCATGTGTACCCTGTGAGTGTGAGTGGGCACCCCTGAGAAACCCCAGGTAGCACCTGAGGCACACATGCAGAGGATGGTAAGCCCTGTGGGCTGGCCTTCCCGTCAGCCCAGTGCCTTCCTCCTGGGGCTGCCTAGCCCTACCCTCAACCAGTCAGCAGGACGGACATCCGTGACCAGGGATGGCCACTAAGTCACCTCCCACAACAGCCCCAGCCCTGCAGGAAGTGGCCGGATTGACTCTTTCCTCCACCCTCACCCTCCACCCTCTGGCCAGACCCCACCGGGAACTGGTAGCTGGCAAGTGTGGGTGCGGCTTCCCTTCCACCTCCCATTTGCCCCAATGCGACAAGCCCATTCCATCAGTGCCCTGAGTCCTCATCCGGACATCAAGAGGGAGAGGCTGGCAGACAGATGAAGCGAATGCTGTCCAGAGGACACAGCTGTAACTCAGAGCTCCATTGCTTAGCAGGACCACTCCACCAGGGGCCTGCACAGATGATGCACTGCAGAAGCAAGGACAGACGAGCATTTGGGATTGTGAGGGAAGTGCTGGAGTTCCTAGAGAAAGAGTGCAGGCAGTGGCAGCTGGCAGGACTGGGCACTGAGAGCCATGCCCCAGGCCGGGTGGGCCCCAGCAGCCCTAGCTTGAGACACTCCTCACTCCCTTCCTTGCCCTTCCTTTTAGCCTGCCATCCTGGTCACCTGCTGCCTGCGTTTCAGTCCAGCAAGGTTGGTGTGAGCGCCCACCCATGTGCCTGGCTCTGCCTCTGCTCACTCCCAGCCCCCAGCCCTGCCCTGGGGCCAGCAACATCCCTGCTCTATCCCAGAGCCAACCCCAATGTGGAATCCCAAGGACTTCTGACTTGCCCAGCCTGAGCTCCAGGATTGATCTGGTGGCCTGAGAGGAAGGAAAGGCAGACAGACATGTCTACATAAAAATTTGCCCTCCTGTTCACAGAACTATAAACAAATGAGGAGGAAGTATCAGTAGGGAACAATGTTCAGAACACATATAAAAAGTATTAGTAGCCTTAAAATGTAAAGAGCTCTTAGAAATCAATAAGAAAAAAGATGAAAACCTCATTATGGAAAAAGGCACCAAACAATGTGAGGCAATTCACTGAAAAAGAAATATAAGTGACCAATAAACATGACAAATAGTCAACCTCACAAGTAAGCCAAGAAACCCAAATTAAAATAAGATACTATGTTACCCAACAATTGACAATGCTGAAAAAGATGTGCTGCCGGTGTTGGTGACCCTCTGGAACTAGTCAGAGGGCCCAAGGGGACGAACTCCTCGCTAGACAAATGTCAACATGTAGGAGGAGCCTCAGGAATGGGCACAGCTGATGCCATTCCCAAGATGACCTAGAGTGACACATGCACAGAGATCTCCATAGGATGCTTGTGCCATGTTGCTCATAAGGCCACGGGGGGGTGGCGTGTAGCCTCAGGGGCCACCCAGGGCGGTGCCTTGACGCCACGTGATTCTACCAAGTCCATGCAGGATGAAATTTAGACAGGAGGATGGGCCCATGAAACACCGTCCAGTGTGGAAAGCAGTTTGGGGAGATGCTCAGGATGAGAAGGGGAAAGAGGAAACAGCCCAGCTGAAACAATAGCCAGATGGGAGGCAGACAGATGGAAGGCAGACATGTGTGTGCGTGTCACATGTGTAGATGTTACAGAGGCATCAGGGATGGTGGCCAGGGTGACTGTTTCTTTTTGCACTGGGGCTTGTGTGTTTATTTCCCAGAGTTTAAAACCCCAAACGGCAGACACGTGCTTACTCCTGGGTGATGTCTAGTGTCCACACAGCTCTGCTGGCCCCACGTCCCCCTCTAGTCAACCTAAATGCAGGTGCCTGTATGGAGGAGGTGGCCGGAGGCTCCCCCAGGCCCCCCAGTGGCCAGCCCCACTCCCCTGGCACAGAGTGGAAATGGTGAGAGTGAAGGCAGCACTGTGTGCACCGGGCCTCAGTCCCCACCCTGTATACAAGTGGGTTAGATCCCAATGACTCTGGGCATCCTCCATCCATGGTGGTCCCATCTTGCCTAGCTGGGGGACTAAAGTGCCCTTATCCCCAGGGCAGGACCTGGAAGGCTTGCTTCAACCCAGCTGGCTGACCATGACCCTGCTGACCATGCCCCTGGCTGACCATGACTCCACTGGCCATGACCCTGCTGACTATGACCCCAGCTGAACATTACCCTACTGGCCATGACCTTGCTGACTATGACCCCGGCTGACCATGACCCTGCTAGTTATAACCCTGACTGACAATGACCCTGACTGACCATAAACCTGAATGACCATGATCCCAGCTGACCATCACCCCACCTGACCATCATCCCAGCTGATCATGACCCTGACTGACAGTGACCTTGACTGACCATGACCCTTACTGACCATGACCCCAGTTGACCATGACCCTGTCGACCATGACCCCAGATGACCAAGACCCAGACTGACTATGACCCCAGCTGACCAGGACCCTGGCTGACCACGAGCCTGGCTGACCATGACCCTGTTGATCATCATCCTGACTGACCATGACCCTGGCTAACCTGACCCTGACTGCTTATCACCCGGGGCTGACCATGACACTGACTGACCATGACCCGGGACTGATCATGACCAGACAAGCCTGGACTGGCCCAGCTCTGGCCACGAGCCCTGGCACAAGTGACTCGGCATCTCCAGGCCCAGTGTTCACTGGCAGAAAGGGAAGGACCAAGAGGCTTCTCTGACTGGGTGGAGGGGGAGGGCTGGAAGGGCAGCAGGGCCAGGTGTTTGACCAGTATGTGCCCTTCAGGGAGAGAGCAGGCAGGTGGGTGAGTGAAGCAGACCTGAATCTCGGAAGTCGCTGGCCTGAGAGGGACGTGTCATGGGTGGGGGCTTGGTGGCCTCCCGGAAGATTCTGGCTCTTCCCCTAGGTGAAACCAGAATCTGGAGGACTTGGAAAAGATGCAGGCCATGGCCTACCGTCACCAGACCCAATGTGGTGGCACAGGGACAGCCTGCCACTCGTGCTGGAGGGCGGGGACTCCGTGGGCTTGCCAGCCTCCCCCTGCCAACCTAAGGAAGTGGCTCTGAGCTCAGAAGCAGCTGGTGCCCATGGAGGGCATCAGGGCGTCAGGACTCCTCCAGATGGTTGCCAGTGCAGATGGGACACCCAGCTGCGGCCCAGTTGCAGATGCCGCCGCCTTCAGGGAGGGGACTCAGCACAGAGGAAGCAGCAGGAAGGTGCCAACCCTGTGGCCAGGGGTACCCAGCCCAGGGCCTGCCTCCAGTGTGTGTTCACCCCTCGAGCTCATGCCTTTAGCCCGGGCCAGCCAAGAGGTGCTGCCCCATCCCCAGGGCTCCCCACAGATGGTCCCTGAGGGCCACCCAAGATAGGCAGTGCCCATGTTTCTGTTCTCTAGTCCACAAATGCGAGATCTTGGGCCTCTCTGGACAGCCCCTCTCGGCAGCCCCTCTCAGCCCCCACACTGTCCCTCAGACTCCACGGCCCTGTCAGGCCCATCAGCTCCCAGGGCCCTGTCCAGGATGGGGTGGGGGTCTCCGCAGGCCAGAGCCACGCCATGCTGGGAGACGTGAGGGGAAGCCACTTCCCCAACTCAGGGAACCCAGACCCCCTCCCCTCCTTTCATGGGGCTGCAAGCAGGCCAGGGACCCTCTGAGTTAGAGGTAACAGTTAACAGATCCGTCTTCCCAGTCTCCTGTACCCCAGAAATGTGACCTCAGGCAGGTCCCAGCACCTCTGGAACCCTCAGTGTCTTCTTTTGTAAAAGCACAAATGATTGCCCCTATAACAGTGAGCCTGGGATGGGGCCGTGGGGGTTGGTCACACCAAAAGCCGAGGGTGTTGTTGCTGGTACGGCCCCAGGTAAACATCAGTGCTCAAACGATGATGCATGCTAGTGACATTGCTGTCACGTGGATCATCATCCTGGCTGGAGAGTGGGTAATGGTGGCAGCTGAGGAAGGGCCCTCCAGAGGCCCACCCAGGACCAGGCTCGGTTCATTTTCCAGTGGAACCTTGGCAACACCCCCAGGAGGGGGGGTGGGCTACCATGGGGCCCCTGCTGGTCTCCCAACCCTAGGGTCCAGCTGCAAAGGTAGCCTTTCTAACAGGAGCACGGGGCCTTTCCACAAGGCCTGCTATCCCTGGGGTGCTAGCTGTTCCTCACCAGGCTCTCCCCAGCCCTCTGTGGCCTCCCCACTGCTGCCATCCCAGAAGGGCTGTCCTGGTGCAGGATCTTCCTGACCTGGTCCCTCTGACCGTAGACCCTGCAGGCTCTTGGGTCACCCTCCACCTGGAAACACTGGTCTCCCCACCCAGGAGCATCTTGAGCAGTCCCCAGCACAGGATACCATATGGCAGATGGAAAGGCCAAGCAGGCAGTGGCCTGGCCGGGCATGGGGACATGCACACAGGTGTCTTGACATTCAGGCCCAGGGCCACACTGCCCAGGGTGCCATGGCCCCCAAAGGCACGCTTGGCCACCAGCTCCCAGGCACTGGCTGCAGCTCTGAGGGAGAGCTGGCAAGGTGCCCAGGTGCTCGCTGGCACTTACGGCCCCACCTGACACCCCGCACCCACAGGTCCCTGCCGCCCTCTGAGTCCTGAGCCCTGGCCACAGGAGGGGATGCTGTACCCCTCTCCAGCCCCTCCTACGCAGCAAAGAGCCACACCCCATGGGACGGTTTCCTTCTGCCTCTTTTTTCTCTACGACAAGATTTTCCTTGCTCCTTTGATCTTCCATAAAGGCTGCAGCTCCTGCTTGCTCCGGCCATGACATTGACAATTGTTTATTAGTTCTAAAATAGCCGAAATTCATGTCAAACATTCCGCATGCTAGGAAAAATGTTTATGAAGTGTTATCATGGTTTATGGAACTGTGCGTGTTTGGGAAGGCAGCATAGACCCCGGCGGACCACACAGGCCCAGGCGAGGGAGGGTGTCCCGGGGCTCGGCAGCCTCCCTGCCCCAGGGCCTCCCTGTTACAGCCTCCATGAGGTCAGAGCACCATCCAGGCTACCCTGAGGCCCAGTGTTGCCAGGGCTGTAGGGACCGTCCTTCCTGTGGGAGGCATTACTGAAGCTTCGGTGGGATGTCCCCAAGCCCCAGGCCTGGCTACAAGGCCATCCTGCTTGTCTTGTCTCCCAGGGAAGAAGGGCCTACTAAATGCCTGGATGGCCTAAATTGGGGTGGAGCCCTGACGTCCTGGATGGAGCACCGGCCAGGCGGGTGGTCTCAGGTCAGGCTCACTGCTGCCAGACTCATCACAGCCAAGGCAGGCCCAATCTCTGCTCTCCCGAGTCCTTCTTCAGTGGGACAGAAAGGTGTCAGCTGCTACCGCTGTCACTTCTGATGTGGGTGTGCCAAGGGGGCAGCTGTCCTGAGCATGGAGAGGACAGGGGAGGCAGAGGAAAGAGCCTTGTGTACCCAGGAAGTGATGTACCAGCGCAACTGGGTAGGAGGGTGTCCTGGGAAGGGGGGCAAGTAGGGCAGAACAGTAGGGGACACTGAGGCTTCAG
>CAUYQG010211740.1:0-17540 GCA_963574415.1 Tarsius wallacei | reverse complement strand
CCCCGCTGGGGTGGGGTGTGGGGGCCGGGCTGGCCCACACAACCCACCTCGGGGCCTAATTTTTCCACACCAAAAAAAAAAAAAAAAAAAAAAAAAAAAAAAAAAATCTTAATTTAATGGATTGGAATGTATATTTAAATGGCCTCATGTGACAGTGGCTACTGTACCAGACAGTGTGAGGCTGGACTACAACACACCTCCTCTTTAAAGCCACACCCAGTTGTATTTTGCTTTCTTCTTCTCGTGTCAGCATTACCTGCCATCTAGGAGACCATTTGAAGGATGAGGACTGAGTGCAGGAAGCTGGGAGGTCAGAGCCCTGTGAAGTCTTGCCACAGGGCTGGTCGTGGTGTGTCCAGGGTCACAGGCCACAGGCTGCTTCTATACAGAGAACTACCATGCTTGGCACCCTGAGGCCATGAAGGAGGTGCTTCCGGGGTCTCCAGGAGGGTCCCAGGCCTAGAGGCCTGCCCAGCTAGGTCCACTCCTAGATGGCATCCCCGGTAACGAGAAAAACCCCCAACCAGCTCCCCCCAGATGAGCGCAGACGTGGCGCTCAGGGCGGGGAGGGCTGGAAACTGAGGAGGACGATGAGTCATTTTGGGGGTAGGAGGGAGAGGGAGTCACGTCAAGCTGCCACATCACAGGCCTCTGAGGCGTGAGAGAACACCCCATCAGCAGTTTTCAAGACGCCACCTGTGGTGGAGGGAACAAGGGACGCGCCGTCCAAGGCAAACACCGCGGAAATGGGTGCGGGGCTGCATGTGGTTTGTGTTAGCAGTGGCCATTGAGACTGGGCCTGGGAGGCGTATCCTCCCTTCGTGTCAGAGAAGCCCCAAGTCCCAGAGGGGCCAGAGCAGGAAATGGAGAAAGCTTGGGGGTGTTATGTGTGGCTGCAGGCTGGCAGGAAATCACGTGGTCTCCAGGGCAGGAGAGTTCGGGGCCCTGGAACGGCAGGGCACCTGGGCCTACTCTACTGCCTGTGGTTTGTGGTCTTTGGGCATTTTGTCCCCTCAACGAGCTGGTCTCAATGCCAGTGTGCCAGTTGTCCCGATGACAAGCCACACGCTGGCTTCCACGACCTCATTAGCTCATTTCTCTCCACACTTGCTGTTGCCCCTAAGTCTGGGGGTGCATTTTCTCGGGCTCAACCCTCTCATTAATCTGACTGTCCTTTCTTCTGCCGACTCTGTCCTCACTGGTACGTGGTTGGCACCTGGTAGGTATTTATGCAAAGAATGAATGAGTAGGCTGTGCATGGTGGCTCACACCTGTAATCTCAGCATGGGAGACTAACTCGGGAGGCCAAGGCAGGAGGATCACTCGACGCAGGAGTTCAAAGTCGGCCCGGGCAACATAGTGAGAACCTGTCTCCAGTTCAAAAAAAAAAAAATGCATGAATGAATTAATGAACAAGTGACTGAGAAAAACGGGCTAACTGATTTGGTCAGCCCCTGTCTGGAAAAGGAGAAATGATGTTCCAGGCGGCAGCAACAGGGCCTCGTAGGTCCTGAGTTGAGTTTAGATGTGACTACCGCGGTCATCATGCCGCTTTTGACTTGAGAAGTGAAGAACTGTTCACTGTGTGAGGGGGTGACCCATGGTTCCCCAGCTACACACCGCGCAGGGGGCACACCCTGATTTCAGGAGACAACGTCGGGGTAAAAGCAAGTCTGAGGCTGTGGCACGGGCAGTCTCTGGATAAATATAGTTGGTGGCATCTCGGCCAGGTGCTGGCTAGGGTTTTGCTGGGGGCCTCTGGCCAGCGAGACTGCCTAGGAGAGAGCTCTCTGGTTCTGCCACCCCTCCACGGTCTCCAGAAACTACAAAAGAAAGCACTCCCTTCCCTTTGGCCTCCACAGAGGTCAGAGCAGACAGCCCCAAAAGTGCATGGGGGGCTGTCATACTCCCAAGCTAGCAGAGGTGGGAGGACCAGGCTCTCAGGAAGGGACAGGCCAGTTCTGTCTCAGCTAGAACAGGAAGCAAGTGATTTTTTTTTTGCTGCATGACCTGGGACAGTCTCTGGAGAGATGGAGAAACAGATCAAAACGCCGGCTCCAGGCCAAGCACAGTGGCTCACGACTACAGTCCCAGCACTTTAGGAAGCAGAAGCAGGAGGACTGCTTGAGCCAGGAGTTCAAGGCCTGCCTGGGCAATATGGTGAGACCTTTTCTCTACCAAAAAACAAACAAAAAATTAGCCAGGAATGGTGGTGCATGCTTGCAGTCCTAGCTACCTGGGAGGGTGAGCCCAGGAGGTCAAGGCTGCAGTAAGCCGTGATTGTGCCACTGCACTCCAGCCTGGGCAACAGAGTGAAACCCTGACTCAGAAAAAGGTGCAGCCTCCGCTCTGTGATTTGACATGTCTGGAACAGCTCAACCCCAAGCCTTCTGCCTGCAGTCCTGCTGCCCAGAGCAGGAGAGGGGCTGGAAGGGCCATCCTGCATCCCTGAGGCACGGCTCCCCCAGCTCACGAGTGCTCCTCTTACAGATGTGGCTGGCACTCCTCCTGAGGGCTCTGGGTGGGCAGTGACTCCACCAGCTCCATGCCCACCTCTGTCAGAGTTCTGTAGGAAGCCCAGATAGGGACTCCAGCTCCCTCCCACCCCACCCTCTGTGTGGAATGCCCTCCCCACTTGCTGGACAGGCAAATCCTTATCCATTGCCAAGAGCTGCTCAGATGTCACCTCCTCCAGGAAGCAAGCCTTGCCTGAGCTCCCGGGTGAGGAGAGAGGTCCCTCTCTGAACACCTGGGTCTACCTGTATCTGGAAGACACATGTGTGTCCCCTGACATTGAGGGCCTGAACGAAACAGAGATTCAGCAGGGTGCCTTACGCCAGCCCAGGGTCCGGTTCAGTTCATGTTTAGTTATGCCTTCTGTGAGGGAAACCCTGGTTCCCATCATGGCCGTGACCCCTGGCCCAGGGGACACATGAGCCAGCGGGAAAACTCAGAGGGCAAAGGTTGCACAGCACAAAGTGGATCTTTGCCTGAGACCTATTTGCAAAGCACTCCTGTTCTGCTCAGAACTGCCCTGGGGAGCACCGACTCTGCCTGCATCTTACAGGGAGGAGGCAGATGGGCCTTAACGAGGGGGCAGCCATGGTGGGACTTTCTGTGATGAGTCTACCTCTGAATAGACAGGTTCAATGGCAATCCAGGACCCCCAGGAGGCGGGGAGGTGTAGTGGTTAGGTGCACAAGCGTCAGACCCGGCCACACCTGGGCTCAAATCTCAGTCTGCTGCTTTCTGGGCTTCAGTCTCCCCATCAGTGAAATGGACACAATACTGACCTCATGCCTGTGAGGATTAAGTGGACGGCACATAAGATGGGCGCCAGGCACATTCCAGTAATCAACTGCCGATACCGTTACCATGTGGCACAACCAGGCTGTCTCCACTAGGCGCTGCCCTCAGCTCTAGGGCATTCCGGTCATCTCCAGTGCCCCACTTGGATGCCATTTCCCTCTGCCATTTTCCAATGGACTCTCCAGTCGAGGCCCAGGCTAGGACAGCTCAGAGAAGCTAATGACCTGCCCAAGGCCACACAAAAAATACTGGTAAGACAAAGGGAAGGACCTGACACCGGGTATCCTTCTTCCAAGCCCAGGGCTCTGTTCCATCCCTTGCACCCTTGGGTGAATGAGACGCGTGACCAGATGCCAACTGGCTGGGCAAGTGTGACTACCTAGGTCTGTCTAAGTGAGTCAGGAAATCAAGTGAGAAGGTGAGCTCTCTTCAAAAAGACCTTCTATCTGCTGACGGCGAGTTTCTCTTCCCATCACAGAGCCTGGCCACGCTCCAACCACCTGAGTGGCCTCCTGCAGGCTGCTTCCTCCGCCTGAATGTCCTGCTCCCACCAGAGTAGGCATTTATTGCTTCCTGTCATCTACAGGCGATTTCCCTGATGTCCTCTGGGAAACTACTACCGCTCTGTTATATATGCGGGGCACTAATTCTACTTTCGGTCTCTGGGTTGGGCCTGAATGGCCTGGTCATGTGACCCAAGATGAGCCAATGAGATTTCAGCTTCGACTGTGGGCGTGTCTTCTTTCCCCTGAAGTCACTGTGCTGATCTGTGGAGCTGTGCCTGCCACCACACTGGACACCACGCGGCCTGGACACAGAAAGCCAAGAAGTGGAGAAAGACAAGTCCTCACTGACACCGAGGCCCCTGGGTCCAGCCGCACCTGAAGCCAATCCCTTAGACTTCTCGGTTACATTCAGCTAATCAATGTCCTCTTTGAATGATCCATTTTGACTGGGTTTCTGTCATTTGCACCCAAGACAGCTCTGATGAAAGCAAGAGCTCATGGCCAGCAAGTGGTAGGAATTGGATAACAGTCCAGCTCTGATTCCAAAGCCCAGGATCCTAACCACTCTATTAACCGGCACCCTCTCTTCCCCTAGTCTTCATGCCAGTTCCCAGCAACAGCTACACCCAGCAATAATCCTAACAGTTGACATTTGCTCTATGCTCAGCAGTCCAGAAACGGCACTCATACACATCATTTCTTTGTTAAAAAAAAAAAAAAAGAAAAATTGAGGCTGGGTGTGGTGGCTCCCGCCTATAATCCCAGCACTTTGGGAGACCGAAGCAAGACTTGAGCCCAGCCTGGGCAACACAGTGAGACCTCGTCTCTACCAAAAATCCAAAAATTAGCTGAGCGTGGTGGCACATGCCTGTAGTCCCAGGTACTCAGGAGGCTGAGGCGGGCGGACCACCTGAGTCCAAGAGGTTGAGGCTGTGGTGAACACTGATCATGCCACTGCATTCCAGCATGGGCAACAGAGTGAGAAGTCCAATAAAAAAAAAAAAAAAATTGAGATTTGCCTTGCATACTAACAAAACAGCCCTTTTAAAGCGCATATTGTAGTCGGGTTCGGTGGCTCAGCCTGTAATCCCAGCACTTTGGAAGGCCAAGGTGAGTGAATTGCCTAAGCCCGCGGGTTTGAGGCCCACCCGGGCAACTTGGCGAGACCTTGTCTCTACAATAAATAAATAAAAATTAGCCAGGCGTGGTAGCGCGCTCCTGTAGTTCCGGCTACCTGGAAGGCTGAGGCGGAAGGATCGCCGCAGCCCAGCAGGTCAAGACTGTGGTGGCCAGGAGCGTGCCATTGCACTCCAGCCTGGGCAACAGAGTGAGACTCCAACTCAAAAAAAAAAAAAAGGTGAAAAAATAAAGTGCACATTGCAGTGTTTTTTATTTTTAGTATATCTACAAGGTATCCACAAGGTTACGCAACCATCCCACCTATCTAACTCCAGGGCACTTTCACCACTCCCAAAAAACACCCTGTGCCCTGAGAGGGTCTCCCCATTTCCTCCCCACAACCTCTGGCAACCATGAATCTGATTTCTGTCACTATGGACCTGCCTCTTCTGGACACAGATCGTCCATTTTAACTCACAAGAACTTTGCGATTAGCCGGGCGTGGTAGCACGTGTCTGTAGTTCCAGCTACTTGGAAGGCTGAGCAGAAGGATCGCCGGAGCCCAGCAGGTCGAGGCTGCGGTGGCCGGGAGCGTGCCCCTGCACTCCAGTCTGGGTGACAGAGTGAGACTCCAACTCAAAAGAAAAGAACTTTGTGAAGCGGCTTCTAGAGAGATGAGCACCGGACAGGAGAGTGGCTAAAAGCGTGGACCCTGGGGTGCTCATCCAGCTTCAAATCCAAGTCACTGGCTGTGTGACCTCAGGCAAACGACTTAACCTCTCTCAGTCCACCTCAAGGATTAAAGAACACATCACACCTAGCTGTTCAGCAGGATGGGGCCCACATTCAGGGGTCCAGAAATGGCACCAATAAGGACACTCAGGCACAGAGGAGTTAAGGGGTATGCCCAAGGCCACACAGCTGGAGGGTGGCTGAGCCCCAGTCTTCCAAGGAGTCCTCTGCTTTTTCCATTACACTTCACTGGCCTGCACCGAGGCTCGGCTCTCCCCATGTTCTGGGTGGCGGTTCCAGGCTGCTCACAGGATGAGCAGAACCTTCTGGAATTCCATGACCTTCTGCCCCAGTTGCCCCCTCGGGACTCTTAAAGCCGGCCAGGGCCCAGGTTTCAGGCAACTTTGATAAGAGAGGGAAGCCAGGGATGGCCGTGTCTGTCCTAGCAAACCCCAGTTATTACAAATTATGCTGAGTGGGGAGGAAACCTTACTTTTAAGCTCTAGTAGAAAGAAACCAGTTGAGTCAGAACAGGAGAGTGCAGGGAGCACTGGCTTTGGGCCAGGAAGACTGTGACCAAACCCCAGCTGAGGCATTCTCAAAGGGTGTCACTCGGGCAAGGGGAATCTGTGTAGAGGGATGATCGACTGCTAACACACTTATAAGGCCAGGCATATCTCCCTTATCTGTCACCACAAATGCATGAAGAAGCGCTTTCACTCCTACTATGCAGATGAGGAAATGGAGGTTCAGAAACACACAGAGGTGCCCCCAAGCTGACACTGAAAATGCAAAACTGGGATCTGAACCCAGGTCTGTCTTCAGCCCCAGGCTATGCTGGACTAGGGAACTCCATCTACCTTCATGGGGCTGTCTGTGGCCAGGTCCTCAGGGCTTCAAAATGTCAGCAATGAACGAGACCTGCACAAGCACTTCCAGGACCCCCTCCCAAATCCCTTTCTCACAGGTTTCCTCCTCCAGGTGACTCTGTATCAGGGACCCCACTTCCCCGGTCACAGCTGGCAGGCTCAGCAGTAGACCCTGACCCAGGACCCTGGGGACAACCAGCTCCTCCTGGAGACTGGAACCCAGAACTCCAGTATGTCGACCACAGGGCAGAGCCTTTCAACTTGGGGATGGAGGTGCCCACGGGGGATGCTCTTGGGGGGTGTGGGTAAGTGAAGGAGGTAGGTCCAGAGAGGCTGGCGGAAAGCAAAGCCGGCTCCATGGGAGATTCCAAGGCCACATGACAGGAGCCCAAGGCTGCTGGGGAATTCTGGCCAGGCCGACTATGTTTTCTGCTCTGGGTTCCATGGAACCCACCTCTTCCATCAATCCAGCCCCAGCCTGCTCTCTGTGACTAAGTTGGCTGAGTGGGCTCTGCTCCGTGAATGTAAGTGATACCTGGGCTAAGAATCATGTGTCATTCCAGGTGAGACCTTGTCTCTACAAAAAAGTTAAAAGTTAGCCGGGTGTGGTGGTGCATGCCTGTAGTCCATTACTTGGAAGGCTGAAGTGGGAGGATCTCCTGAGCCTAGGAGGTTGAGGCTGCAGTAGCCGTGATTGTGACACTGCACACCAGCCTGGGTGACAAAATGAGACCCCAACTCAAAAAAAAAAAAGATCACACGCCATTGTCCCTTGCCTCTGCCCCTGCTGCTCCTTGGGGGCGTCAGGGCAAGCAAGAGGCTTCTGAAAGCAAAATCCAAGCAGCCCTCCCTGTTCACACCCTCCTCATCAGGCTAGCCACGTGCAAAAATGTCTACCCAACCCTCACTCTCTGAACTGCAGACCCACTCTCATGAACCTGCATCAATCACTCGTGGATCTGAGTGAGGGACGAGCAGGGCCTTCTGTCTCGGTTGTTCTCAGTCAGGACTATGCCTCCTGCTCCTGGCGCTGAAAGACGCTGGGCAGTCCCACCGCCCTCCTCCCCTTCTTTCTCGAGGTTAGATCTTTATTCCTAGCCCCAGTGTTTGCTCCTGCCAAGTCTATTTTACACGATACCTTCACTTCTTTAACATACAGCTTCTTTGTTTATTTACGTTTGTCCATGTCTGTGCTGCTGTTTGATATTGTTGTATACTGAACACAAAACTCACTAATGAGTTCATCACTTTGTAAACAATTAGGTAACTGGTGTTTCAATTGCTCTATATTATGCAGCGACTCTTGGCAGTTGCTATAACGTGGGTGTTTGGGGAAACCGGGTAGGAACACATGATCTCCCTCCCCTATAAAATAATGCAATACAGGCTTGGAAAATTCTCTATTCGACATTTTCAGGAACAGATTAGGTCTGCACAAAGGATGTTTGTGGTTAATATCACTCAACCTTCTGAGAACACCGAGGCTAAGAGACAGGATGTGTGCAAAGGCCCATCATCTGGGCACATCCGATGGCCCAGAAATGTCTACTTGACCTCCAGTCGTGGCTGCTTGGGAATCTACCTCCCTGGGGTCTCAGTCAGGGGTGGAGCAGTGACCCAGGAAAGCCCACTGGTTGGCACATTTCTCACTCATGTTGACTGGCGTAGAGATGAGCCTATGACATACAACCATGGGTTTGCTGAGACTTTTGACTTTTACTCTTTGCTGCTGGGTGTGAGCCCAGAGCTGCTGTGGCCATTTTGCAACAATGTAGAAACCATGGAAACAGGAATTGGAATGAGAGGAAGAAGCAGGTCAGATGACGCCACAAAAAACCCTGGATGAAGCCATGCCCAAAGCCTGGAATGTTTCTTCTCCCGGGACATTCAGTTACACCAGCCAGAAATATGTCCCTGTTTACTTCAGCCAGCTTGGTCTCTGTCACTTGCAATGGCAACGGCAACGCTGACTGACAGATGGAGGAAAGGCATCCCAGGAAGACAGTCGTCATTTCTGTCGCCTGAGAGGTGGCGTAGCCCCTTACCAGGAGGCAGGGAGCACGTATGTGACCAGAAAGGTGGGCAAGCTCCCATGGTCTCCCAAGACGGCATGTTCCAAGGAATGTGGGTACGTCCCGTCAGGAGGAACCACACTTCTCATGGCTGCTGCGAGCTGCTTGCCTCTGGTGACGTCAACATGAAACTACTGACCCGCAGATTAGTTGTGCTACCTTAGCAGGGATGGACTGATACATAGCAGTCCATGTTTGACATGGTGCCTGTGACTGGTGGTGCACATGGCATTCTTCGTTTTGTTTGTTCATTCATTCATTCGTTCATTCATTCATTCATTCCTTCACCGAACACTGACTGGACACACACTGTAAGTCAGGCCTTGAATAAAACACTAAGGAGAGAGAGGAAGAGGAAGACATGGGGTGGGCATGGTAGTTCATGCCTATAATCCCAGCACTTTAGGAGGGCAAGGTGGGAGGACTGCTTGAGCCCAGGAGTTTGAGACCAGTTTAGGCAACACAGTGAGGCCCTGACTCTCCAAAAAACTTAAAAAATTAGCTGGGCATGGTGCTGCATGTCGGCAGGTCCAGCTACTCAGGAGGCTGAGGTGGGAAGACTGCCCGGGCCCAGGAGGCTGACGCTGCAGTGAGCTGTGATTGTGCCACTGCACTCCAGCCCGGGCCACAGAGGGAGGCTCCAACTCAAAAAAAAAAAAAGGAGGAAGACATGGTTCCTGCCCATGACAGTTACAGGCTGGAGAAGAGACAGCCAAGCAGACAACTTCAGAACTGTGGGGCACAGAACAGGGCAGACAAGCTTCCCAGAGGAGGGGTACAGGAGTTACCCAAGCCCTGAGTGGGTTAGGAAGGCACAGGTGTGTTCTCAGCGAGTAATAGGTGCAAAGGCCTACAGGGAGGGGACAAAGTGACAGAAGAGACTCAGGTCTTCTTCAGAGCTGAGCAGCCCCGAAGTCCAGACCCGTTCAAAAACTCAGCCCACCAGATCGCTCAGAGCTCAAGTTCAAAATCTGCACTCCAAAGTCACCCAGAAATGATTTCTAGATTGCTCTCCTTTCTGGGGCAGGCACCAAGCACACTTTCCCTTACTCGGGAAATATTACACCTCAAAGCATAAAGCACAAAACGCATCACTTATGAACCACAAGTCAAGGCTTCTAAAATTGCAGGGGAACGTAAGCCCAATTAAACACTTTCCCGCTCTGCAGCTCAGCAGAGACACTGCATCCTTACCTGGAGGTCAAAGAACTTGCTGTAGCGCCGGTAAATGGCCTCAGTGGAGCCGCTGGACCACGTGACCCGGATGATGTAGACCTGCAGGAGGCAGCAGGAGGTAGGAGTTAGCTTCGGCATGGCCTTCCCGCTTCTTGGACCAAGAAAGACCTGGGTTTGAATCTCAGCTCTGCTAATAGCCAGCCAGACACGTTGCTTGCTCCATGTCTCAGCTTCCTCAATAAAATGGGTACAATAATCCCCAACTTCAGAGTTGGGCACAGGGGGATGCGTGGGCACCAGGTCAGCACAGGAGAATCTGCTATTTCCAGCACTGTAAGGAATTCTTGCTCCCCGTTCAATTCAGAGAGCCATGGGCTGGCTATTTTGCCAGTTACTCCTAAAATCTTGCCTTTTATCAGAAGTCATGGAGACCTGCAGCTCTTGGCCACATCTCCACAGCTGACCCGGCATGCCACTTCCACCACTGACGACAAGGGCCAAGTTATATTTTCCCTTTGAGTCTCAGTTTTTCCTTCTGTGAAATGGGTTAGCAGCATCTGCTTCCTCTACCTCCCAGAATCTTTTTTTGTTTGATTGGCTAGTCAGAGTCTCACCCTGTTGCCCAGGCTGGAGTGCAGTGGCACGATCATGGCTCACTGCAGCCTCGACCTCCTGGACTCAGTTGATCCTTCTGCCTCAGCCTCCCAATCTGGGACTATAGGTACATCTCACCAAGTCCGGCTAATTTGTTTATTTTTTTTTTTGTAGTAATGAGGTCTTGCTATGTTGCCCAGGCTAGTCTTGAACTCTTGGGCTCAAATGGTCCTCCTGCCTCAACTTTCCAAAGTGCTGAAATTACAGGTTTGAGCCACCGCTCTCAGTCATGTGTGACGAAACTAAGAATGAGGAACCATTTGATAAACCGCAGGGTTGTGTCCACAACCTCGTCACAAGTCACGGCACACACAAAAAAACAATACATCGACAACAAATCAGGGCGCACTGATCAGGGCACAAATCAGAGGCCTTCGGTGGCCCCAGACAGGAGGTAGACACCTAAGGGCAGAGGGATCAGCACACCTGTGACCCACTCCTGGACTGCAGAGACTGTCTGTTGCTACAGGGTAGTCATGACAATGAAACTACACGCATATGTAAACGTTCTTTGGAAACAGAGAAATGTCATACAAATAAGAGGGGCTCAATGTTGCCAGAGGCCATGGGGTTAACAGGCTGGGCCCCTGTCCCAAGAGTTGAGGTTCAGCAGGAGAGACAAGATATGCATAAACAAAGATGCCTGAAATGGGGCAGTGGCCGCAGGCTGTTTTTTACCCAGAATCAATTACCATCTCTTCCAACCAGAACACCTTGGGAACCTTCTTCCCTACCCTCAGAGCTCATCCCTTTAGGTAGAGTTGGGCACATTCACTGCCCACTGTGATTGGCTGATGGGTGAGCATGTGACCTGAGCTGGACCAATCAGAATCAGCAGGACTCAGCGTGGGACTTCTCTCTTGAGAAAGACTAGCCTTGTTTCTGAGGTTGCTGGGCTCAGGACCGGGAGCTACCAGGGGCTATGTTATCATTACCTGGGGGGCACCTGCCTGAGAAAAAAGCCGTCATCTGTAGAGCCCTGATGGCACAGTCGGACCCTTATTGTCCAGCTCTGCTTGAAGCTAAATCTATTCTGGGACATCCAGTTTCCTGGGCCAATAATCATGTCTTGGTCACACCTGCTCTCTTGAATTATTTTTGCAGCCAGCTTAAGCTAGGTTTCTCTCACATGTAATCCAGTCCTGACTGTCACAGGAAGCAGGGCAGGAAAGAGATGTCTAAAGCTTGGAGACACCATGGTGTACCTGGATGGACTCGGAGGATTTAGACAGTGGGAGAGCAAGGAGAGACTGCGGGTGTTAGAGGGTGAGGGAGAACAAAGACCAGCCTGGGGTAGGGGTACTGTGCTGGGCAGGGGTTTCTGAAGTGGTTTTAGCTAGAGTCTCTTTTCAAATGAGTTCTCACGAGGATGCTCACATTCCAAACAGAGAAGGTAGAGCGGCTTCAGGGACTGAAGCCAGAGCCCAGCGTGAACATTGTGGACTTAGAGGAGAAGGTTCTCCAGGGGAGAAGAGATGGAAAATGGAAAGACAAATCAGGACAGGCAGGGAGGAGGCCTTGAATACTGAGCTAAGGAACTCATCAGTCATAACCTCTTCAACATGGACTTGATTTCAAAGAAGTGTAGAGACTTTTGCACCACTGACAGGAAGTCCAAGCTGAAAGGGACCACAGAACGCAGCTAATCTAATGGCCTCCTCTTCCAGGTAAACTGAGGCCCAGAAAGAAAAAATACTGCACTCAAGGTCTCTGTCCCAGAGGATGTTCATGAAAAGTTCAGATGACTGTCAAGGACTTTGCCAATGCAGATTTAAAAACAAGAAAGAAAAAAAAAAAAAAAAAAGAATGAGCATCAAATTTTTTTTTCATAAAACCAACAAAAAGCATATTCCCATAAATGGAAAAAAAAAATCTGCTTACACAATTCTTGCCTGACCTCTTGTTTACAATTGTTAAAGGTCTGTACGTTCAGTACAAGGAATCTGCACAAGCCTAATTGGCTTATTGGAATCAACCTCTGAGTACAACTTGAGGCCTGCATTTTTAGGCACAGATCTAATTCTTTTAATGAGAACGGTCCTAGCATGGGGCTCTGTCATGTCCTGGCTTTGGAGGCTGGTGAGAGCACGTGTCCCAGGTCCCAGAGCCAGTTCTGCTGCTGCTGAGATGCAAGAGGCCCTCACCTCCCTGGCCACGGCGCCCTTCTCTCTAAAACGGGGACAGCTGTCTCCCTTGAGGACCAGCCGCAGCAGCTCATGGTCACGAGACTGCCCAGTGCCTGGCGCACCTTAGGAGTACACCTTAGAATGTTCTTGCTGGCCTGGTACCCTGTCCCCTCTTTTGTTACAGGACCCCGAATTCTCCTTAGAGAATTGCCTCTCTCCCTCCCCTCATCTTTGTGATGGGGTGTGTGCATCTCCCGTGCCTGGCCAGCCACAGCACTGCCGGACCCTCACCACCCAACAGTTCAGGGATGACAACACCACAGAGGATACCCGGTTCTAGGGCTCTGGTGGCACATGCCATCAGGGAAGAGACCCTTTTGCCCCTGGCACTGGCTGGCTGTGAGGAGAAGTTCACGCCACAAGTTTCACATAGAGGGTGTCTGTCACACAGGGGGCAGCAGAGCCAGAGGGAGCAGAGCTAAGGCCCTGCGGCAGCATCTGAACCCCCAGGTCCAGCCCAAGTCCTCGGCATTTCTCTGATATAAGAGTCAAAACAGTCCCTTTCTTGTTTAAACCAGCTTGAGCTAGTTTTGGTTACTTGCGACCAAAGCAATCCTAACACACTAGCCCTTGTTGTTTTTTTTTTTTTCATTTTGCTTTTAGAGCCAGGGTCTCAGTCTGTCACCCAGGCTGGAATGCAGTGGCACAATCACGGCTCACAGCAGCCTCGACCTCCTGGACTCAGATGATCCTCCTGCTCAGCCTCCCGAGTAACTGGGACCACAGGTGTGCGCCACCACGCCTGGCTTATTTTTAAATTTTTTGTAGAGACGTGGTCTCGCTATGTTGCCCAAGCCGGTCTCCAACTCCTGGGATCAAGTGATCCTCCCCCGCCTCTGCCTCTCAAAGTGCTGGGATCATGGGCGTAAGCCACTGCACCTGGATAGCCCTTGTTTTTGGTTTTTTTTTTTTACATTCCAAACAGAGGTATACTCAGTGGTTTGGCATTCATGAATAAAATGCAGGCTTCCTCATAGCAGCATTGTTCACAATGGCCAAAAAGAAAATGTGGTTTACACACACAATGGGACTTTATTCAGCTTTAAGTAGAAAGGAAATCTTGATGCTATGACATGGGTGAAACTTGAGGACAATATGCTATGTGCAATCCGCCGGTCACAAAAGGACAAACACTGCCTGATTGTGTGAGGTCCCTAGAGCAGTCAAATTCATAGAGACAGAAAGCAGAATGGCTGCCAGGAGGGGGATGGGTTGCTACCGTTTGACGGGAACAGCGTTTCAGCTCAGGGAGACTACAAAAGTTCTGGAGATGGATGGTGGTGACGGTTGCACAACAGTGGGAATATACTTAATGACCCTGAACTGTACCCTCAAAAGTGGACGAGAGGGTCAACTTTATGTATGCATATGTTACTGCGACATAAAATATGTATCTGGCCCGGTTCAGTGGCTCAGCCTGTAATCCAAGCACTTTGGGAGGCCGAGGCGAATTGATTGCCTGAGCCCACGGGTTCGAAACCCACCCGGGCAACTTGGCAAGACCTCATCTCTACAATAAATCAAAAATTAGCCAGGCGTGGTAGCACGCGCCTGTAGTTCTGGCTACTTGGAAGGCTGAGGCGGAATGATCGCCGGAGCCCAGCAGGTTGAGGCTGCGGTGGTCAGAAGTGTGCCACTGCACTCCAGTCTGGGTGACAGAGTGAGATTCCAACTCAAAAAAAGTTTTTGGTCTTGTCAATTTGGATGCCTGTTAGTGTTTCTGCCATTTTTTGTTTTGCCTCTTCCACACCCATAAAATATTTTCCTTTGAAGACTTTTTTTTTTATCCAAGAAACAAAAATAAAAGTCAGTAGGGGCAAGTTCGGGTAAATAGGGAGGGTGGGGCACTGGGGTCATGCTGTTTTTGGTCAAAAACTGCTGAACACTCAGTGTGGTGTGAGCAGGTATGCTCATGGACCACTCGTTATGAAACAGGCAAACTTGCTGAAAGAATCTCAAAAAAAAAAAAATCCCTAAAGCTGAACCCAGCCTCCCACAACAACACTAGCTGGTACACTGATGCCAGTGGGTTTCCTAGTGGGGGAAGCCTGTATTACAAAGGGCCCATCCTCCAAATGACAATTCCATTTGGGGGGCGCTCCCCTTGTACATCCAGAACATATTTTTAAAAGTCTCAAACTCCAACAGTAAGGAAACAACCAACTCGATTACAAGATGGACCAGAGACTAGAACCGACACTTCATCAAAGTAGGTACACACACAGCTGGCAAGGAGGCCCATGGAAAGGAGGCTAATGCCATTAGCCAGTAGAGAAAAGCAGCATAAAGTGGTGATGAATGAGATGCCACCATTCCTCTATCAGAATGGCTGAAATAAGAAATACTGACAATAATAAGTGCTGATGAAGACATGCGACAACTGAACTCTCAGACGCTGTTGGTAGGAAAGCAAGACGCCACGACTCTGGGAAGACTCTCAGTGGACATTGGACTATGGGGTCAAAGACTGTTGGAGACAGGATGGTCACATGGTGTCAAAGTAGGACCTCACAATTACTTTCCTGGCAAAGGGGAAAATGTGTAAGCGGGTACAACTGTCATCAGGTGACCAAACCTAGCATCAGTGATACGGGGACAGTCAGACACGGTGTGGTCTTCGAGGTGATGCTATATGAAGCAGACAAAATCTGTTGGTATTGTTGTCAAAAATGTGTAACTTGATCTCAAACTTGTGATCCCAAGTTCCAATTTCTAAGAAACATAGGAGGCAGAAGAACAAGGTAAATGACACTATAAGGTGGCAATCAGACAAACCCAGAATGTGGGATGTTCTGTAAACCAACTAACAGGGCACAGCTCAAATGCTACTTCCTCTAAGAAGCCCTCCCGACTGCTCCCTTCCCCCCAATATAAGGTTAGGTCTCCCTGCTTTATGTCTCCTTAGCACCTGTACTTCCCATCACAAAGCCAATGACACTTTACTGCAATTGCCGAAGTGTCTGCTTTCCCACTAGGTTCTAAGTTTCCTGGGAGCAGGGACCTGGCCTGTCTTGGTCACTGACTGCTGCAGGCCTGGTATGGAGCACTGAGGGAAATCGACACTTCATGACCTGAGACTCCATGTCAGGCCCTCACCGACAGGAGCCTGAGGTCTGTGGAAGGAACCCCAGCCACATCACTGAGGTCGTTCCACCCCTTGCTTGTCCTCTCTGCCCCCTGCTCTGCTTCACCACAATCTGTAAACACTGCTCCCCCGCCCCCGGGAGCAGCAAGCTTTGGGGAGCAGCTGGGACTCCCTCCCTCTGTTTCAGGAACAGGGAAGCGCAGAGATCACAACTGGGGCTTTGCGCATCAAGGAGGGTTTCCCCCTGCTCCCCAGCAGGAGGCCTGGAGCAGAACGACCCACCACCCCAATCTCTTCTCACACAAGCCTCAGGGCAGCAGGGACAGTGGGTTCCAACCACATCCAGACTCCCAACCCCACTGCAAACCCCAATTCACCAGGGCTAGAAGCACTGGGTTTCTTCACTTCCCCTAAGTCAGCCAGGAGACCGACTGGTGGGGAGAGGAGGATGGGAGGCCGTGGGGTGGGGTGGGTTGAGCCACAGCCAGTGTGCAGGTGGGCAGAGGCTGGAACCCGGCCTTCCCCAAATCCCCAGGAGCCAGCAGGTCAGGCTAATGTTTCTCATGCTCTCCTAGCGAGGGACGGAGGCCCAGAAGTACAGTGTGCCTAAGGTGACACGGCCACCAACTGCAGTGCAAGGTCTCAAGCCCAGGTCATCTCAAATCCTGCCGGCCTCGCTGCACTGGGGAGTCAGGCCCCACCCCGGCCTCTTGGCTGCTCATTGTCCTAAGGGTACTGAGTGGACAGCACATCCTGCTCCTCCCATTGTTCTGGGAGCTTGTGGGGTTCGGTGGTTATGATGGCCCAGATCCACAGCCTGCTTCCTTCTCCACTAGCTTCATGGTCTTGGGAAGGTTGCTTAACCTTTGTGATTCAGTTTCCCCATCTGTAAAGAATGGGGATCCCAATACTAGCAACCTCAAGTTGGGGTGAGGATTAAATGAGAACATGCACAGGAAGTGCTTAACTTGGTGCCTGGATACGGCAAATGCTCAGTAAAGAGAAGTCATCACGATCATCACCATCACCATCACCACCATGACCACGACCATGACCATGACCATCATCACTATGAGCACAGGGACACAAAAGCAAGGAGACCACGTCCCTGCTCACCCTCCCTACCAATGGACTTTCCACAGCCCATCCCACCTCTCTCCATTCCAACCCTGGGGTTCTGCCTTCACTGGTTCTCCCTGTTCTCCGGGTCCCATGAGGGTAGAGAGGGACCATCTCTCCTTGGTCCCGCAACACAGGCACACATCACCTGAGCCTGGGCTCTGCCCCCACTCCAAGGCCCTGACCAACCCCGACTCTGACTCCTAGGTCTCAGTGGAAGAGAGCCGTGTGTGTGGCCCAAATGCCAACTGCCACACACTGGCGAGTCTGCTTCGCCAGCCCTGGTGTCTCCTCCTCCACTCAGAGTTGTGAATTGTCCCAGGGAACCCCCACTGAGAGGCAAGGAACATCATCTGCTCCTGGGTGGTGTAACAGTGGTAGGTGTGTTGCCAGGGCCGCTGGGACCCTCTTCCTCTGCAGGGCCCTCTTCCTCTGTCCCAGGGTCCCCAGAAGCCACTTTTCTTAAACTCGGGCCACTATTAAAAGGCAAGAAAGTGCCTGAGCCCACAGGTTCGAGACCCGCCTAGGCAACTTGGCAAGACCTCATCTCTACAACAAATAAAAAATTAGCCGGGTGTGGTAGCGCACGCCTGCAGTTCCAGCTACTTGGAAGGCTGAGGCAGAAGGATCGCTGGAGCCCAGCAGGTTGAGGCTGCAGTGGGCGGGAGCATTCCACTGCACTCCAGTCTGGGTGACTGAGTGAGACTCCAACT
>CAUYQG010211734.1:0-24902 GCA_963574415.1 Tarsius wallacei | reverse complement strand
ATAAACAATGCTTCAATAAACATCCTTATACACATAGGTTTTTTTCACCCCTTTTTCCTATCTTGGATTACCAAATTCAACACTAACGTCATTTGAAAGAAGACTTTGGGTTGAGTGTATAGCTATGAAATAGGGATGCATGAATGCAATGTCACACACGCTTACAAGTAACCGCCATGTATTGGTGACTTGGGACACAAGGACGAGTAAAGCACAGCCCTGCCCTGAGGGAGCTAGCCACCACAGGTCAAAATCACAGTTCACACTAGACCATCATGTGCCAGCCTGAGGAAAGTGTTGTCCTGGAGGTTGGAAGTTCTAGAATCCAGTCTCATCTCTGCCATTTAGAATGAGCAAATCTGAGCCTGGCATGGTGGCTCACATCTGTAATCCTAGCACTTCAGGAAGCTGAGCTAGGAGGATCTCTAGAGCCCAGGAGTCTGAGACCAGCCTGGGCAACATAGAGAAACTCTGTCTCTACAAAAAATAAAATTAGAAACGAGCAAGTCCTGCAACTATGCAAAAAATATCAGAGCCAGTGTGAGGTCCAGAGATGGAGGGTAAGAAGCAATATCACCTTGGGCCTGAGTAAAGGGTGGGGGCCTTCCCTAGGACCCAGGCTTCGGAGGCCCCACTCATCACAGATACACACACACTAATTATTTGCTCAAGATCGTAGGGGCACCTCCACCCTTGGGCCTCAGCTTGGTACAGCCCAACCCATACCCCAAATGTCCAATCTCATGAGTAGCCCTGTCCAAGACCCAGGAGAATGCTCCCTCACATCTCTGCCCTGTGTCCTTGAAATAAAGGTGACTGTGTGACTGTTACACAGGACAGTGTGGGTCCAACACCAGAGACGGGAGAACAGTGGAAGTGTGTTGTACACCTCCTCCCGGCTGGAGTGCAACTGATTCTTGCCTCAACAAACATCATTTCCCATTTATACCAAATACCCATTTTCCCATTCTGTGTCCAATTTCTAGTTCTGGAAGTACTGCAGCTTAGTGTGGTGTTCACTCAAGTGGTGCAGGGCAACCAGGGCACATTTTGCAATATTAATGAATTCATTGTAAGTACATATGCATAGGCCTCAGCATAACATAAATTAAGAGTGATACGAATTCTTTTTTGTTGTTGTTTCTTCATGCCTTTGGCCTTTTGGTCTCTCTCAGGCCAGGTGTGGTGACTCACGCCTGTAATCCCAGCACTTTGGGAGGCGGAGATGAGAGGATTGCCTGAGCTTAGGAGTTTGAGGCCAGTCTAGGCAACATGATGAGACTTTGTCTCTAAAATAAATTTAAAAATCAGTCAGGCGCGGTGGCACGTGCCTGTAGTTCCAACTACTCGGGAGGCTGAGAGAGAAGGATCACCTGAGCCCGAGGTTGAGGATGCGGTGACCATGAGCGTGCCACCGCACTCCAGCCTGGGTGACAGAATGAGATGCCACATCAAATAAATAAATAAAAATAAGAATAAATATCTTTCTCCTTCTCTCTCTCTCTCTGTATATACATGTGAGCGCACACACACACACACACACACACACATACACACACACACCCTAGTGGTTCTGTTTCTCTGGAAAACCCTGACTCATACAGGCACTATTTTCTTTCCTTATTCCCAGGAATACAGCAGGGAGGCCAGGGTTGTCAATGAAAACACACCACAAAGATCCTTGACCTCACTCGTACAAACAAGAAAATGAATGAATGCACATCCACCAAGGTAGCTGTCCACACCTTGACCCACTGGACCGAGACAAGAGCACCAGTAGACACTGCTGCAGCACGGGCCTCAGGCTGTGGAGACGGCACGATGGCTTTATTTATCACTGAATGAAGAACCAGGCCTGTGACCTGTGGGAGGCCCGGGTCACAATTACGGTCACAGTCACGGGGTTGGGGCAGGCATGAGCCCTTCATCTCCAGAAGAGCAGAGAGAAGCTCACGCTGGCTAGAGGGCAGGCAGCACTTTCCCAGCACACTGGCCAAAGCCAACACGGTAGCCATCCCCCTGGCAGTAGCCTGGAACAGAGAAGGACAGGGGTCAACCACGAGACCACGGGGTGGGAACCAGCACCCAGGCAGCCACAGTGCCAGTCAGCACACAGCTGGCCCAAAGCAGGGAAGCACCGTCAGAAAGACCACATGCAGCTCACACAGAAACACAACCTACCCAGGAGTTGGGCAGAGCCGCATGCAGGAGCATTTGAGCTGGAACCTGGGCCCACCCCACAGCCGGGGATCCTCAGAAGCCCTGCAAGACTCAACAGCTTTCCTGATGGTGGTCAACGCTCCCCACGTGGGTTTTGGGTTCAAATCCTCATCCTGCCAATTAGCCTGAAGCCAGACTGCCTGAGTGCAAAGTCTGGCTCTTTCACCTACTGGCTCCATGACCTGGGGTCCCTGTAGACCTCAGTTTCCTCATCTGTGAAGGGGATCTAGTGATAGTCGAAGAGTGCCCAGCCCATGGTAAATGCCCTGTAAGTCTCATTAGGATGGTTATGAGCTGGGAGATGGGGGGGGCAATCTGTGTTGCTTCAGAACTCTGCCCCGTCATCAATAAATGGGAATGACAGTGCTTCTCTCTCAAGGTTGTAAGGATTCAGTTAAATATTTGGGTGAAATTCCCAGCACAATATTTCAGAAGCTATCAAATGTTAGTTTCATTCATTTCATTCCGTTTCATCAAGAGTGATTGAAAAGCAGAAGGGAAAAGCTCACTCCTGTCCTTGAGGAGGGTCCACTTAATGGTAGTGGTAGGTATACACAAGAGACAGAGGAGAATGTCTAAAAGATGCAAGATGCATGGAGGAGAAGGGAGCAGGATGGAGGGGCCATGTGAGCTGGGCCTTGATGGGTGGGTAGAGTTCACTAGGGAGGATGAAATGAAAATGGCTTTCCAGGCAGAGGGAACAGCATGTGCAAGGCACAGAGCCCTGGCATGAGACACATGTGTTGCATCTGTTCATTGAGACTGCCATGCAGGGTACCCGAAGAAGCCAGATTACAAAGGGCTCCGAGAAGCCATGTTGAGGGGCATGAACCTCATCCCGAGGGTTATGCGGTGACATGGAGGAGTCTTCAGCAAGGCAGACATGTCACAGTCAACATAGAGGCCCTTGGACCCAAGGACTGAAATGCTTCTCAAGACCCTGAGCCGTGTGGATGCCAGGCGAGGTGAAGCCAGGCAGCACTGAGACGATGCCAGCCAAGCCTGTCGCTGAGGTGAGGGCCACTTCTGGGGATGCCCATGACCTTGAGTTACAGAAAAACACCCTCACCTGCGGGAAACAGTCCAAACCTAAAGCCGTGCCTCCTGCTCCCAATGTGAAGGGAGAGGTGGAGGAGTTCCAGGATCCCAGCAGCCAAGAGAAGGAATTCAAAGAACAATGGTGAGAAGCTGTGGGGCCATCCAAACACAGATTGTGAGCAGGTCTGTGCAACGGGGTCAGCGACACCCTCAATGAGTTCTCCTGGCCAGCACAGAGGGAGCATCTCTGGGTGGTCCTCACAGGTGCCCCGCTCAGCAATGGTTCACCCAGCCTGTCTCCCCAACGCTCTCCCTCCCCCTGTCCAGTCATCTGAAGGATCCCTCAGGCTCAGTCCACTCTGACCACCAGCTTTCTCTGGAAAGGCAGTAGCCTGGATGCTGCAGGGGCATCCTTGGGGGTCTCGGGCCCAGGGCCCTGCCCCAGCCAGCCCCTTGCCCCTCAAGCACCAGCCTCCCTAGCTAGGCACATCCTACGACCCGCACTCTGACAATGCTCAGGGACGCCCTGTGTCAACAGTAGCATCCTTGCCTATTCTGTTGCTTGGTTCCATTACTTTTCTGTCGCTTTGGGATCTCAATGCTCAGAAATGTCTGTATCGCTGGGGAGAAAAAAGCCTATTAGAGCAAAACCGAGTTCTGGCAAATACTCATTATACATCTGTCAAGGTGAAAAACTCAGAACTGCAGCCTTTTTAAAAAGCCTTCTTCCCGACCATGGTCATGGGTGAAAAGGGTCACTGCTACCACACCCTGGCATCCTGGGAGAGCCTGGCCCAGGGATTCTGTTACAGGCAAGAGAAGCAGTCACAGGGGAGAGACACAGAGACACAGGAGAGACACAGAGACACAGGCAGGCTGCCACAGAGAGACTGCAGGGAAAGAGAGAGGCGATTTTTGTTTGGTTATCGTTTCCAAGTAATTCTGGATGCCAGGAAAGAAGCCACGATGCACCACAACTATCACTACCTCAAAGATCTGTAAGAGAGACAGAAGTGTTGGTCTTGGACCAGATGTGGTGGCTCATGCCTGTAATGTCAACATTTTGGGAGGCTGAGGCAGGAGGATCACTTGAGCCCAGGGTGTTCGAGGCCAGCCTGGGCAACAGAGTGAGACTTCGTCTCTCTAAAAAAAAAAAAATCAAAAAATTAGCTAGGCGTGGTGATGTACACCTGTAGTTCCAGTTACTCAGGAGGCTAAGGTGGAAGGATCACCTGAACCCAGGAAGCTGGGGCTGTAGTGAGCTGTGATCGTGCCACTGCACCCAAGCCTGGGTGAGAGAGTGGAACCCTGTCTCAAAAAAAGAAAAGAAAAGAGAAAAGAAAAAGAAATGAGAAGAAAAAGAGGAGTTTGTCTCCAGCAGGACACTGCAGCCCCGTCAGCCAGTGCAAACATCTGAAAACACTTTCTTGCAGGTCCCAGGCTGAACACCAGATGGCGCAAGAGAGTTAAACTCAGGGAGAAATAAGTTTGCCAAAGGGCAGGGAGACCTCCGTTTGTGTGTTTATTTCACCTTCTCTCTTGCTGAACAATTTGTAATTTGAGGCTCTCTCAGAAATGATAGTCACACTGCACCACTTGGAGGTGCAAAATGGCACAATGGTTAAGAGCATAGGGCCTAGAGCCCAACCACCTGAGTTCAAATCCTGACTCTAACTTTTACCATCTGTGTGATCCTGCATAAGTACATATCTTTCTGGATCTCAGTTTCCACATCAGAAAAATGGGGACAATAAGAGCACATGCCTTGTTGGGAATATAAAATGTACTGCATGTAAAGTACTTGGTGCAGTGTCTGGCCTGCAGTAAGTGTTGCCGTTGGATGATGTCAGCTCTTCTGAATGTTCTTTCACATTCCCAGTGGTCAGAAATGGATTTAGGGTCAAGCTTGGTGGCATGTGCCTGCAATCCCAGCTACTCAGGAGGCTGAGGCAGAAGGAGCTCCCAAGTCCTGGAATGAGCTGTGATTGTGTCACTGTACTCCAGCCTGGTGACACAGTGAGACTCCAACACACACACACACACACACACACACACACACGTGGGAAAGAAATGGATTTGAGTAATGGCCACTGTGCTGAGAAAGCAGGAGAGGAGGAGGTGGCCATAAAGTCAACTGAGCAGGCACAGAGAAACAGGAGAAAGCTGGGAAGAGCCAAAGACACCCTGTGTGGTTTTCAAGGAAGAAGGTGGCAAAGAAAAGAAGGAGGAGAAGGAGGAGGAGGAGGAGGAGGAAGAAGGAAGAAGGAGGAGGAGAAGGAGGAAGAAGAGGAAAGAAAAAAGAAAGAAGAGGAGGAGGACCTGGAGCAGGAGGGGAAGAGGAGGAGGAGGACACGGGAGGAGGAGGGGGAGGAGGAGGAGGAGGAGAAGACGACAACGACCTCAGTTGCAACCTGACTTCCCAGCTGTGTGACTTCCAGCAAGGACCCCACCCTCTGTCAGCCTGTTTCCTACTCTGCAAAATCAGGGCAGTGACACGTCACCCAAGGGCTGCTGTGAGTATAAAATGAAAGAAGGAAAGTGAGCATGTCTACGACATGACTGGCCCCCAGCAGGTGTTCAGTAAATGCAGCTAAACTCGAATTAGAAAGGTATAATTAGGCTGTAGAAATCAGAGCAAAATGGGTATTTATGGACTAATCCCGGCTATCATTTGCTGCTGTCTCCAGCTCTGCCTGCCTCTTCTCTGCCAAATCCACTTTGTTCTATCAACTAACCAAAGCCACACGGAGCACCCACTGTGTGGCTGCTACTCAGACCACCCCTTACCCTCCAAGAGCTCTGCATTATGGCTCCCGAGGGCATCAGGTCCTAACCCCTGGAGCCTGTGAATGTCACCTTATATGGTAAATTATTTGGAGATGTGATCAAGCTAGGCTCTTAAAATGAGATTTTCTGGGTGGGCCCTAACTGTCATCACATGCGTGTTATAAGAGAAGCAGAGGGGCCAGGCACGGTGGTTCAAGCCTGTAATCCCAGCATCTTGGGAGGCCGAGGTGAGGGGATTGTCTGAGCCCATGGGTTTGAGAACAGCCTGGGCAATTTGGTGAGACCTCACCTCTACAATAAATTAAAAAATTAGCTGGGCGTGGTAGCATGCGCCTGTAGTTCCAGCTACTTGGAAGGCTGAGGCAGAAGGATCGCCTGAGCCCAGGAGGTCGACGCTGGGGTGGTCGTGAGCATGCCACTGCACTCCAGCCTGGGTGACGAAGTAAGACTCAAAAAAAAAAAAAAAAAGAAGCAGAGGGAGGGACTGGGTGTGGCAGCTCACGCCTATAATCCTAGCACTTTAGGTGGCCAAGGTGGGAGGATTGCTTGAGTCCAGGAGTTCAAGCCTGGGCAGCATAGCCAGACCTCATCTCTATAAAAAATTTAAAAAGCCAGGCTCGGTGGCTCAGCCTGTAATCCCGCGCCTTGGGAGGCTGAGGTGAGTGGAAGGCCTGAGCCCGCGGGTTTGAGACCTGGCTGGGCGACTTGGTGAGACCTCATCTCTACAATAAATTTTTTAAAAAAAATTAGCCAGGCATGGTAGCGCGTGTCTGTAGTTCCAGCTACTTGGGAGGCTGAGGAGGAAGGATCCACGGAGCCCAGCAGGTCGAGGCTGCGGTGGCCGGGAGCGGCCACTGCACTCCAGTCTGGGCGACAGAGTGAGACTTCAACTCAAAAAACAAAAACAAACAAACAAACAAAAATTTAAAAATAGCCAGGCAGGGTGGCATGTGCCTGTAGTCCCAGATACTCAAGGGGCTGAGGCAGATGGATTGCCTGAGACCAGGAGGTGGAGGCTGTAGTGAGCCATGATCATTCCACTGCACTCAGTCTGAGCGACAGAGTGAGACCTTACTCAACAAAGAGAGAAAGAGAGAGAGAGGCAGAGGGTGATGAGACAGAGGAGAAGGAGGCAACATGACCACAGGGGCAGAGATCAGAGACCTGCTGCCACAAGCTAAGAATGCCACCAGAAGCTGGAAGAGGCAAGGAACACAATCCCTGGAGTCGCCAGAAGGAACGAGGATCTTTCTGCTCCTGGACTTTCAATTTCTGTTCTCTCGAACTGCGAGAGAAGACATTTCTGTTGTTTTAAGCCACAGAGTTTGTGGTAATTTGCTACAGCGGCCCCAGGAAAGCACCAGGAGATCTTCCGTGAGCATGGAAACCAACATGCACACAATTAGCCAGAGTTCCATGTTTTCAGTGAGTTGGAGCAGAGAGGACAGAGAGCCCGTGTTCACCTAAGCAACCTGGGAAGGAAACATTGGGATTGAGCCATGGTTAAGTCCAGGGGTGTGCAGGCAATGAGAAAGGTCATTCTCTTGCAGGAGAGGGTGATGCATTAGAACAGTGCTCAGCAGGCAGGGCAGAATCAGATGACAGAAGGATGTGAGCTTGAAACAGGCACTCAGAAGCCAAGAGAAGCTCTTGAGCAGAAGAGCAATGAGGAAAAGCAAACATGAAGCCTCGTTTTTCAGGCCCTACAAGCAGGATGAACTGCAGGGGGCTGGTACAAAAGCTCTTCTAGGATTCCAGGATGGTTGCCTGGAGCAGACCAGCTGCCCAGAGATGGCAGTGCACGTTAAAAGGATGCTCAAGCCACTGCAGTGGCTCACACCTATAATCCCAGTTATTTGGGAGGCTGAGGTTGGAAGATCGCATGAGGCCAGGAGTTCAAGACCAGCCTGGGCAACATAGCAAGACTCCCGTCTCTAAAAAAGAAAAAGAATGTTCAGTGACTGTGCTGATGGCATGGGTACTAAGGTTCCAGCCCATAGGTTGTCAGCAGAGCCAAGACAGAGTCAAGTACAAGGGGTAACTTAAGGCACCCTAAGGGAATCATGCAGTCGGTGGGTGGAGAGCGGATGTGGAGTGTAAGTATGGAAGCAGGGCACCCCCTCACCCAGGGGTGACAGGGCAAGCAGGCACCGCTACCCATACGCTTCATGGAGAGACCCCAGTTAGAAGAGGCCAAGAGGCTGCTGGACCTTCCAAACACCAGCTCTGGAAAAATCAGCAATGACAATAAAGATGACAAAGATCATCACCATTCGTAAGTGCTCGCAAGGTAACAAACTCTGGCAGGCACTTTGGACACCAGCAAAGGTGTTAAGAATTGGGGTCCTATCTGGGTGTGATGGCTTATGCCTGTGACCCCAGCACTTTGGGAGGCACAGGTGAGAGGACTGCCTGAGCCCAGGGGTTCGAGACCAGTCTGGGTAACTTGGCAAGACCTCCTCTCTACAAAAAAAAAAAAAATCAAAAAATTAGCAGGGCTGGTGGCGTGTGCCTGTAGTCCCAGCTACTCAGGAGGCTCAGGTGGAAAGATCGCCTGAGCCCAGAAGGTCAAGGCTGAGGTAGCAGTGTTCATGCCACTGTACTCCAGCCTGGATGACAGAGTGAGACCTCGACAAAAAAAGGTGGGGGTTCTGCAGATTAGCTGCCTGAAAGGAAGAACCAGATTTCATTATTCACTGGCTGTGAGATCCTGGGCAAGCTGCTGAACCCCACTATGCCTCCACGTTCTCATCTGCAGAATGGTGCAGGCACGGCACCAGAATGTAAGCCCAGAAAAGCAGGGGCTTCGTTTGTCTTTTCATCACTGGATCCCCAGGATAGAACTCATAGTTGATACTCAATAAATGTCTACCAAGGGAATAAACAGGTTTACTTAATCCTTACAACTATGCTCTGAGGTTATTGTATTAACTCCATTTTAAAGATGAGGAGGCTGGGTGTGGTGGCTCACACCTATAATTCCAGCACCCAGGAATTCAAGACCAGACTGGGCAACATAGCAAGACTCCATCTCTACAAAAAAAAAATTAAAAATAACTGGGCTCAGTGGCACATGCCTGTAATCCCAGCTACTTGGGAGGCTGAGTCAGGAGGATCACTTTAACCCAAAAGTTGGAAGCTGCAGCGAGCTACGATGGTGCCACTAAACTCCGCCCCTGTCTCTAAAAAAAAATAGATAAAATAAAGATGAGGAAACTGAGTCTCAGAAAGGTTAAATAACTTAATGAAGGTCACACACTTGGTGGGGTGGTTATGGGAGTCCGGCTCTCAGAGTCAGCCTTTCTGACTCTAAGGAGTGTGGGCAAGCATTATGGTGCCCTTCCTCTCAATTGATAGAACGTGGGGCCGAGTGCGGTGGCTCAGGCCTACAATCCCAGCACTTTGGGAGGCTGAGGTAAAAGAATTCCTTGAGCCTAGGAGTTCAAGACCAGCCTGGGCAATATAGCAAGACCTCATCTCTACAAAAAAATCAAAAAATTAGCTGGGCATGGTGTCACCTGCCTCTAGTCCCAGCTACTCTGAAGGGTAAGGCAGGAGGATCGCCTGAGCCCAGGAAGTTGAGGCTGTGTGAGCCATGACCGTGCCACTGCACTCCAGCCTGGGCAAAAGAGTGAGATCCCAGCTCAAATAAATAAATAAATAAATACAGTGTGGTAGGCAGGATGGCTCCCCAGATATTTAAGAGGCACCATGGCCTCCTCGAATAGGCTGCTGAGAAGTCTCCATCACCAACTCAGCGACACCTTCCCTGGACCCAGTCACAGGTCACAGGGTCTCCACACTGGGGCTTTGTCACCAAGTCTAGATAACGAGGAACCTGCTGTTGTTTTATCTTTTGCTTAGGGAGAAGGGAGACCAAGTGGAATTTCTCGGATCTTTCCGGCCCATGGAGACTTATGCTTGAAGTCCCTGGCAGCCAAGGCTGCAGGACAGGACCAAACACATAGATACCGGCTTTGGGAGTGCAGAATCAGGAGGTTAGGACAGATGGCTGCAGGACAGATGGCTCTGGGGCCAGGTGGGAGCGCCCTGTGGCTAGAGCAGCGCCCTGCGGGTCAGGAGGAAGGCTGTGCTCACAGGGCCTGGCAGTCCTCACCTGTGATGATGACTTCATCTCCGTCCAGCAGAAACGTCCTGGTCTGCCCGTTGCCCAGCTCGATGGGCTTCGTGCCCCTCCACGACAGCTCCAGCATGGAGCCGAAGCTTTCTGGGTTCTGCATCACGGGAGATGTACATCTTGGTAAGTGTGTCAGCCCGGTGTAGACAGTGCTTAGCAAGACCTGGGGGCCCCGAGCAGGAGCAAGGGACCTTGTGTTCTCCCACCTCGGTAGGGCCCCCACAGGGATGCCCTGGAGATGGTGCTCTGCCCCTTCCTCCAATGAACACAGCAGACTTCCCACTGAGGACCGCACTTCTTCAGGACTCAATGATTCCCTTCCCCTCCCGCAATGCTCCCTCCCCACCCTGGAGGCCAAGCCTGCCCAGACTTGTTTTGCTTAACACCCTCCCCTTGGGAAGAAGTGGCTCCTTGAATGAAAGAGTGTGGTCAGAACCTTTCAGGGAGTGACTAACACATGTACCAGCCCAAGGGCACCATCTCCGAAGGTTATGCAACTCTGCCCTGGGTTTACAGGGGCACAGGGGAGGGTGGGAAGGGGCACAGCAGCGTGGCCACCTCACTCTAGGAGGCTGCCATGTGAGACAGGAACAACCAAGACACTATCAATGTTTCCTGACTCTTCCCTGCCTGTCATCTTCCCTATGGAGGCCAGAACCCAGGCTCCCACCCCCTCCCGGCCAGTCTCCTTAGGTTTGAAGTCACAAGAGAGGCCCTTCCTGCAGCTAAAGATGGATGAGAGGCCAGGCTCGGTGGCTCAGTCTGTAATCCCAGCAGGTTGGGAGGTTGAAGTGAGTGGATTGCCTGCGCCCATGGGTTCAAGACCCGCCCGGGCAACTTGGCGAGACCTCATCTCTACAATCAACCAAAAACTAGCCGGGCATGGTGGCGTGCGCCTGTAGTTCCAGCTACTTGGAAGGCTGAGGCAGAAGGATCACCGGAGCCCAGCAAGTCGAGGCTGCGGTGGCCGGGAGCGTGCCACTGCACTCCAGTCTGGGTGACAGAGTGAGACTCCAACTCAAAAAAAAAAAAAAAGATGGATGAGGCTGGGAGGGAGACAGAGGTGTAAGATATAATCACTCGGGCTTCAAATCCCTCCTCAAGGGTCAGCCAAGCTCCCTCAGGGCTGGGTGGGGAGAAGAGATGCTCTCGATGGGAGTCCTCCACGCAGCCTGATACTCACCGGCCCACTGATGGTTCCAGAAGCCAAGAGGTCCCCCGGGCGCAGATTGCAGCCATTGACAGAGTGGTGAGTGAGTTGCTGCAGCATCGTCCAGTACATGTACTGTGAGGGACACATAGGCGGATGGGGGGTGGTGTGGGCTTCTCCCAGCCTCCCTGAGGCAGCTGGGCACAGCTGCCCTGCTCACAACAGCCTCCCTTGACCTCCTTGTCCCCAGCCTCCCCTGGACAGCTCTCACTGGTCCCTTAAGCAGACACGCCATCCTCCTGGAGAGCTGCCTCCCTCAGCTCTCTCATCTCCTCCATGAACCACCCCCACCCCAGCTCTCCCTTCTTCACAAACTCCCCCCCTCTGCTCCTCCATGACCCACGCCCTCCCCGACCACACGCCATCCTCCTGGAGAGCTCTCCCACCTCCTCTATAAGCTTCCCCCAAGCTCTCCCATCTCCTTTATAAGCTCCCCCCTCAGCTCCTTCACAACCCCAGCTACTCCACGACCACATGCCATCCTCCTGGAGAGCTGCCTCCCCAGCTCTCCCATCACCTTGGCGAGCTCCCCGCTTAGCTCCTCCACGACCCAGGCCCTCCCTGATTCCTTCTCCCAGAAGCCCTTCTCCCAAGAGGCAGCCACGCTGCTCAGTCCCTCAGCCACAGGACACCCATCTGTATGTGATTCCATGCTGCCCTGTGGATACCCTTAGTCCTGCACCGGCCGCAATGGGGTCCTCGCCACAGCAGAGGCTTCTCATGCACAAAGAGCTCGCTCCCATTCTCCCACCCAGGCCTTGGAATGGACTTTGGGCATAGAACCGAATAATTCAAATGTGGCATCAGAGCAGGCTGAGAAACGAGAGACTGCCATGGGAGGTCACGCTGTGGGCAGAAGGGGCCAGGGCACCAGGTGCCTACCGAGATGCTCAGAGGCAACGCTGGCCAGCGCCCATCCAGGGCCACAGCTTCTTAGATCTGCCACTCCTACAGCAACATGTCTAGGCCCAGGGGACCTGAAAGAGGGATTCTCACCTCCGGGGGACCCCCTTCTTTCTTCTTCCTAACCTAAGGAGCTCCAAATAATGTTAAATTAGAAGGGAGACGAGAGGACGTTGGAATCCAAGGACCAGAGGACATTCAAATGACCAGTAAACACATGAATAATAACATATGACTGACGTGCCTCACTGTATCCATCATTAGAGAAATATAAATGAAAATCACTCTCCAGAATGGCTGAGAAGAAAAGGCAAATACCACTGTGGCTGACAAGGACACAAAGCCTGCAAGATGCTCACATGCAGCTGGCGGGAGTATCAATTGGTACAACCACTTTGGAAAACTGTTGGCTGAGTCTAGATATACTCTATGACACAGCAATCCTATTCCTGGATATACACATATATGGACAAAGAGATGTGTACTGGGTTGGGCATGGTAGCTCACATCTGTAATCACAGCACTTTGGGAGGTCAAGGCAAGAGGATTGCTTGAGCCCAAGAGTTTGAGACCAGCCTAAGCAACATAGTAAGACTTCATCTCTACAAAAATATCAAAAAAAATTAGCCAGGCACAGTGGAGTGCTTCTGGAGGCCCAGTTACTAGGGAGGCTGATGCAGAAGGATCACCTGAGCCCAGGAGATAGAGGTTGTAGTGAGCTGTGACAGTGCCACTGCACTCCAACCTGGGCAACAGAGTGAGACCCCAACTCAAAAAAATGAAAAAAAAAAAGGTGTATACTGAAATGGTCACAGTAACTCTATGATAGCCAAAAAGTGGAAATGACCAAACATTTGTCAATAGTAGAATGGATTACTCAATTGTGGATTTTTGTACAGTTCAGTTTGAACACTGTTCAGCCGTAAGAAAAATGGACTATCACTACAAATGGCAACAGGGTCGAATCTCACAAATAGAATGCAAAAACAAAGAAGCCAGGTAGAGAATACAAGCTGTATGATTCTAATTTTACAAAACTGAAAAACAGTGCCAGGTACAGTGGCTCACTCCCATAGTCCCAGCACTTTGGGATGCTGAGGAGGGAGGACCACTAAGCTCAGGAGTTCAAGACTAGCCTAGGCAACATGGTGAGACCTCATCTCTACAATAAATAAAAAAAATTAGCTGGGCATGGTGGTGTGCACCTGTAGTCCCAGCTACTTGGGAGGCTGAGGCAGGAGGACTGCTTGAGCCCAGGAGTTAGAGGCTGTGGCGACCTGCGATCATACTACTGCGCCCAAGCCTGAGTGACAGAGCAAGTCCTTACCTCAAAAAAGAAAAAAAAAAAAAGGAAAAACAGACAAGAGTAATATATGATCATGGAAGTCAGGAGAAAGGTGACCCTGGCCGGGGGGACAGATGAGGTGACAGGGAGGGCCCCGATGCTGCTGAGGTGCTAGAAATGTCCTATCTCTGACCTGGTTACCAGATGCATAGGGCTGTTCATTTTGCGAAAATCCCTCAAGCTGTACTCTCACAGTGTTTGCATTTTTATCTACGCATGTAATGCACCAATTAAAAGTTCCCTCAGTGACAGCCAGTGTTTACGAAATATTCTAAGTCCACATTAAAAAAAAATAGGTCATGCTCATCAATACAGTCCCTAGCAGGACAGGAGAACCAGAAACCAGACCCTTAAAGGAACACCTATTGTACCCAGGAAAATCACTGGTCACATCTATGCAGCTTGAATCTCGAGGAAACTCCATGACCTCACAACCACTTTTGAAAAGGCACAGGACCATGGTGGCTCCAGGCCCTCAGGCTGACTCATCATCCTATCCCAGAATGAATGCCGTTCTCCTGCTCCTGCCAGGAGGAAAGATCTCCCTCCCCCTGCCCCCCTCGCTTCCAAGAAGCCATCCAACCAGCTTCAAAGCTTACCTTAAAGTTGGACCTGCATATGGTAGCAGCCTGGCTCATTCCTTCTCCTGTCAGAAAGAAGAGAAGTGACATTGATGAAAACTTAATTCCATGAATCATGGAGGAAAATTATTTTAAAAAATTGTTCTGTAGCCTAACCTTTCCGTTGTCCGATATGACTTCACTTAGAGTCTGTGAGACAGTGAGCTCATAGGATATCAGAGCTGGGACTCTTCCACAGAGATGCCCTAGTCCAGGGGTGGCATACAAGCCACCGCTTCCTCTTCCCACAACCATGGAAGACAACGTGTTTCCTCTGAAACACGGCACATGTTTCCTCTGAGTTCAGATGCAGCCTCAGAATCCTTCTTACCACAGTGCCCCCGGCAGCCATGAATCAAATGGAGATACTGTATGTTTGGAAGCTTCTTGTGGTTTTTCCTGTTGTCCCTCAGGAGCCCTCTGGATAGCTGGGGCCATCTGTTCTCTGCCGGGCTCCTCCAATAGTGGGCAGTATGCTATGTCACCATTTACTGCAATGGTATTTCCTCAATACCTACTTTACACAGGCACCAGGCTGCTCTTCTGCTCTTCCATGCCCCCAAAACCTGGCTTCCTCCCTTGGTCCTGGCTTCCCCTGGGGGTGGCACAGGGCAGGTGTGCCCCTCAACCCGAGTAAGGCCTGGGTCCCTCAAGCCTGCCCCTCCCCAGACACTTTCATCCAGATCCCAACTTAGAACATCAGAACTGCAAAGGGTCTGTGGACCCTGGGCTTTCTGGATGATATCTCCCTTCACCATAGCACCCTCTTCTGGATGTGCTCACCTCTAGGCAGGCAGGAGGAAACCTACAATGAAAGCAGGACCGACATGCCCTCCAAGGATGCACTCAAGGGTAGAGGGAGACCAGCCTGGAACTTATGACCTTTGCATTTAGTCCCAGCCTTGTCATCAGCCACCTAAATGACTCGGGGTGAATCCCTTTCTCTCTCCGAGTCTCAGTTTCCCGACCTGGAACATGAAAGAGTAGGACTAGCATAGCTTCCCAGAGGGCACTACAGCAGGCAAGGAGCTCTTTCTAGCAACCATGTCCTCCATGGAGCATCCTGACCCCATAGGGGATGGTGCCTTGCTCCTTCTGGACCACCTCCTGAAGGGCCGAGACCCTGGAAGTGGCAACAGGAAAAACCCAGCAGAGCCTGGTGTGTGTAGACATGACAGGAAGAAGAGATGGTTATCCATAACCATCATGGATAAAAGGAGGCTTGGCCAGAGTGCAGCCCAGGGGGTCTGTGTATGGCCACCAGGCAAGCCCCTGCCACCCGAGGGGTCCCCATAGGGACTGGACAATGACACCTGACTCTTCCTGGGTGCAGGTACCGCCTATACTTATACCTGGATTGACTTGCCCTCACAACACACCATGCGGTCAAGACCCTTCGTGTCTCATTTCACAGATGACATACTAGGGCATGGACAGATTGGGCACAAAGTACCCAGCTGGACAGGGGCACAGCCACTGCCTGCAGAGCCAGCTTCCTGCTTACTAACTGCTGCTCTGTTTCCGGAGCCAGACTGAGCAGCCAGAGGGGGACATAGCCCCTACAGGCGAGGTTCTCAGAGCTGGCCCAGGGTGGAGTTTGGGGGCCAGATGTGCTGGCTCTGTGTGGTCCCCAAGGGCTCAGTCAGGCCTCTCATGGGCAGACCCAGGAGGACAAGCTTTCAAGCATGCACATGATGAAATGCGCTGCCCACCTTGGTGGTAGGGATGGCGGTGTGTGAGCCGGGGCGAGACAGACCCTGACTGAGGCTGGAGGAGATTCAAGTGCAGAACGAGAATCTTGACCCCATGATGTCTAGCCCTCAGGGAGAACTCAGTGACAGGGTTAATGCCGGCAGGCCCAGCCTGGCTCACTCTGAGCACACAGGTGTCCCCTACCCTCCCTCTTACTTCACAAGAGCCTCATGTCTCCAGGGCTGTAGCAGTCACTCTCCCCTCCTTGCCACAGTTCAGAAGCCATCAGGGCAAGACACTTGGACGCAAGTTGACCCTGAGCGAGTTGCCCCAGAGACCCTGGGAACCTCTGCCCTCTCACGACGTACCTTTCAGGGCAACAGACAGGTTGATGTCAAACGTGTAAGGCTGGTCATGACAGAGATACGGCAGGGGCCTGGGGTCCTGGGAGGGCAGAGCACAGCACAGAGGTCACGGGCAGGCAGGCTGAGCTCACTGGGTTCCCAGGCAGAGGGCCTGAGGCAGCAGGAGTGATCCCTCTCTGGGGACCCAGCACTGTGTCCCTGGACATGGTGTCCTTGGACTGGACATCAGGGGGTGGGTGGTCATCTGAGCCAGGCTCCAGGAAAAGCAGCCAAGGAGCGGCATCAGCTGGTCAAAGTCACAGGAATCAAACTAGAGATGTCCCAGAAGGTCAGGCTAGGGAACAGTAGGGAAGGTGGGGGCTGGGGGACTGAGATGGAGAACAAAACAGGGTCTTTGAGGAAAGGCTGGGGCCTGAAAGGGCAATGCCGGGCCCCTGAAGGTGGAGAGTCAGGAGCCAGCAGAAGCAGACAGCCTGGCTGGTGCTGGAGCAGCAGGGGAGAAGCATTGACTGCCGGGACAGGACATCTGTGCTTTGGCCGAAAGCGATGTTTCCCAAAGTGTGATACATGAGTCCCTGGTGGGATGTGAGCTCTCTTGGTGATTTTAATAGCTACATGTTTCTTTTTATGATTAACAGTTAGGCTTGTGATGCTGGTAGGAATGTAAAGTTCTTTTTCTCAACACATTGTTTAGGTTTTAAACTGGGAGCTGCTCTAGAGAAAAACATTCAAGGCTGGGCATGGTGGCCCATGCCTGGAATCCCAGCACTGTGGGAGGCCAAAACAGGAGGGTTGCTTGAGCCCAGGAGTTTGAGACCAGCCTGGACAACACAGCAAGACCTCATCTCTACAAAAAATTAAAAAATTAGCCAAGTGTGGTGGCACACACCCATAGTCCCAGCTACTTTTTGGGAGGTGGAAGTGGGAGGATTGCCTGAGCCCAGGAGGTTGAGGAGGCAGTGAACCATGATTGTGCCACTGCACTCCAGCTTGGGTGAAAAAATGAGACCCTGATTTAAAAAAAACAAAAAACAAAGAAAGAAAACATTCAGAAGGAGCAAAAAGTCATGATGGTCATACGTAAATGGCACTTGGGAAGAGCTGGTGCAGAGGAGGGTGGAGCCTGGATATTTTAGGCCATGGCCCCTGGAGGACAGGAGGACAATGAAGGCAGAGGACTAGAGGACAATGAGCAGGAGGCTGCGGGCCATCGCGGGGGCCAGACAAGGCTGCTGCTGGCTGCAGGGGAAGTGACACATGGAGCTCACAGAGGGGGGAAAGAGACATGTCCCGGGGATTGGAAATGATGGGAGGAGGGGCTTTGGCAGGAACCGTGATGAGGGAGCAAGAGGCCAGCAGGACCTTCATGAGAAACTGGCTCGTGGGGAGAGACCCCACGTTTTGGAGGTTGTTTTTGTTTCTGTTTTTAGCGGAGCAAACATAAAATGACCCGAGAGGCAAAAGAGCTGGGACAACGGTCTGGACACAGGAGTCGACAGGTGGGGGTGGAGTTAGGTGGTGGAGACCCCGAGCAAGTTGACCCCGAGCGAGTTGGTGGTAGAGGCTCCCAGTGAGGCGTTGACGGAGGCCCCAAGCGAGAGAACGAAGTGAGATGCTCATGGATGGATGTGCAAATGGCTGGGCGCTCGGCCTGGCCCTCACGGGAAGGACGGAGTTGAAGTCAGCATCGTGAGGACTCAGGGACACCAGAGAACAAGGACAGGTCACATGCCAGAAGCCAAGAGGCGAGAGAATATTAAGGAAGAGTGAGGGCTGCCAGGAGTCCACACTGAAAGGGGGCACAAGGTCACTGCACTGCCATAGGTCACGAGTGACCCTGACCAGGCATCACTGATGATGGGTGGGGTAGCAGCCAGACTGACAGGCGGAGGGAGGGATGAGACCAGGAGTGGGGCCCCAGACAGTGGTACTGGGGATAGGAGGCTGTTGGAGTCAGTACCGTCCCTGGGTGCCAAACTGCATTCTAAGAGTTGGGCTCCAGGGGGCGCCATTCACAACCTGCTGGTGACCTGAGAAGCTGCACAACCCACTGATACTGGCAAGGACCCCTTCTTCCAACTGGCCAGTTGCCCTGGCCTTGGAGGGTTCTGAAGGTTATGAAATTCTGTGTTTTCCCCCAAGAATTGTGCCAGTGCAGGGAAACCACAAGGGAGAGTGACTGGTGTTATGGTTGCCTGGAGGTCACTGGAATCAGGATCCTGCAGGGCACATCCTCATGGGCGTGGAGCTCCCTCCTGACGGTTTGCCCGCCTGGTGTCTGCTGCCTGGCAAGCAGCCTCCAGGGCAGCAGGGCTGGGTTCAGGAGCCTCCCGCAGGGGTGTGCTTACCTGCTCTGGGTTGGGCACAGCAAAGGGCATGAGGGCATCCATGGGCACCACCCATGGGGAGATGGTGGTCCCAAAACTCTTCCCGAGGAATGGTCCAAGAGGGACATACTCCCACTTCTGAATGTCTCGAGCTACAGAAGAAGAGCAGACCCATGGCTTACAAAGGTTGACCAGGCCTCGCCCCAAGGCCCCCTCCTGCCCTTGACCAAGGAGCAAAGAGACCCAGCACGGGCCTCTCCATCGAGCTGGGGCCCTAACCAGGATGCCCCAGGATCCAGGGGCAAGAACATTCAATGCTGAGGACAGAGGTCCTTTAAGAGCACTGTGCCAGGTTACAGCAAAGAGAAAGACAACCACAGGATAACCCCCATGAAGGGGCCAGAAGCTCAGTCTCAAGCTGGGAGACAGACACTTCCTGGGACCTAGGGTACCATTTTCCTCCCACACGGGGCATAGGGCTGGGAGGTCAGGTTCAGAGGCTGGGATGCTAAGCTTCCAACAACAAACTGAAATCTCTCTGTGCCTCAGTCCCTCATTCTGTATAATGTGAATGATAATATTACCAGTACCCTGTAGGGATCAGCAGGACATAGGGACTGTTAGGCACAGGGACCAACGCAAAATAAGTGCTCAATAAATACAAGTTATAATGTCAGCCATGTCCCTATCAACTTATGGGAAAATTGGAGCTCAGACAGGTTAAATGAATGGCCTGAGTTCTCAGAGCCAGAAACTGAAACCCAAACCCACACTCTCTGCTACTGGTAGTACCTGCTGTCCTTAACCAGCAACAGACCCAGGAAGCCATCCTTGGCTTTTGTGAAAGTGTCCCCAACCCCCAGCCACTGCCTCCCACCCCATCCCCACCAGAGCTCCAGGAATTACCGCTCCAGTCGTTCATAAGGACCATCCCAAAGATGTGCTCATGGGCCTTGGAAATGGGGATCGGCTCCCCAGATCTATTCCCGGGGCCTACAAAGAAAGCCTGACACAGGGGGAGGTGGTTAGAATCTGGGGCTGACCCAGGTGCACCCCAGGTCACCTGGCACCTAGACAGTAAAGGTCAGGTATTTCCAAACCCCACCAGGGACCAGGACTGCCCCAGGGTCCTGGCACAAACCCACTGTATCTCCAAGTCACGAGCCACGTCCCAGAGGTCAAGCAGCCACCTCAGGAAAGCAGCGTGCAGCAACAAGTCAGGGCCCACCTGAGGCCGCCTCATGCCCCTGATTCCCACAGCAGTGTCTCCTGCCTCCTTCCGTGCATCCCGGGCCACTCCGCTCTTTCCTTTTTACCCAATACACACTTTGCCTTTTTGGACTTGAACTTGACGGCTTGTGAAAAATGAAAATACCAGGCTTTGTATTCATACCACGGAAAATCTAAAGGCCACCTCCTGAATGCAGAGAAGAACACCTGTCAGAGCACCCCCTGTGGCCCAACCCCTCACCTCGCCTTGGACCCAAGTTGTCACCCCACAGCCTCTGAAGAAAAACAGCACCAACACCACATCCATGGGCCAATAACATAACCAGACATCACAAGGAGGAAAAAATGGAGAAGGTCTCTTTCAGAATCACCTAGACTCAGCTATGACATCTGAAAAACGTGAGTTGTTTTCAACACCACAGTTCTTCAGTATTTAAACACTGTCATTTTTCATCAAAATAAAAGCAACCCCCCCAAAAGCCCCCCATTTTATGGGGAATCCCACCACCTTCCAGTCAGATGGCCTGTGCCCTCCACCTCAATCATTTCTCCTCACTCTAACTTTCCATCTTTCCTCTGCCCGTCCATGCCCAGCAGGGACCAGCACAGGGGAAGCATCTGCCTCCAGAGCCCTTCATTTTTCCAGAGAGAAGACCCTGACCCCAAACTAGGCTTCACGTGCCCTGCTCTGGTGAATCTCGCTGGGGTCCTCCTTGGGGGTCTCCTGTGGCACCCTCACCAAGACAGCAGGAGGCAGAGGCTGGCGGGGAATGCCATCTCCCTGGGGACTGTATGACAGTGCCCACTCATTTCTCTCCTCTGGACCAAATCCAGAGAAACCACAGGGCAGCACAGGAGACACAAGATGTTCCAGAAAAGCCATCTGGGTCTCCCGCCTGCCTTCACCAAGCCTGGTTTCCCACTGCCACAGCCTGACTGGGTAGCCCCATGGCCTCTTCTTCTACACCTGCAGTGACGGGGATGCTCAGAGCTTTCCGGGGTACCACCGAGAACCATGGACATCCCCCTCCATCTATCTGCCCCCATGGGGCCTGGCTTACCCTTGGTCATCCAACAACCAGCAGACAGTGAAGGCTCAGCCATGTCCCCAGAGCCGTCCCTCCTCTAGTTCAGCTCTTTCCCGTCACTTTCCTAGTCCCCTCACCTTACAGGCTGCCCAGAGTTCCATATGCCTCCTAAAATGGGCAACCCTGCAGCAGGAGGGATCCTTGGGGATCAAGGTCAACATCCTGGCTGTGATACCACACCACGGTTATGCAGGATGTTACCACCGGGGAGTCTGCGAGAAGGGTTTGGGGAATTTTCTCTGCATTATTTCTCACAGCTCTATGTGAGTTGACAACAACCTTCAAATAAAAAGTTTGATTTTAACATATGTATTCCTGAAGTGACCACCATTCTGAGGTTGTGTGGGCCTTGCCACAAGTGCCATGAGGCTGATACTGTCGATTCTTATTATCTGTGGTAGTTACATTCTATAAAGTTACCACAGACCAAGTGTGGTAGTTCATGCCTGCAATCCTAGCAGTTTAAGAGGCTGAGGCAGGAGGATGATTGGAGGCCAGGAGTTTGAGACCAGCCTGGGCAACATAGCAAGATCTTGTCTCTACAAAAAAAATTTTTTTTAATTAGCCAGGTGTGGTGGTACATGCCTAGCTACTTGGGAAGCTGAGGCAGGAGGATTGCTTGAGTTTATAGGATGAGCTGAGACAAGAAGGCAGAGCCAGTATTGCCCTGGGAACGTTCACGTCAGATGACTCATATTTTTCACTGCTCTGTGCATGCCCGTGAGTGTCCACAAAAGCTCTGTGAATATTCATTTTAGGGCTACAAATAAATGTTTGCAAGTAGGTGAATTCCCAAATACAGATTCACATTAGCTGGGCGTGGAGACACGCACCTGTAGTCCCAGCTATGTGGGAGGCTGAGGCAGAAGGATCACCTGGACCTAGGAAGTCGAGGCTACGGTGAGCTCTGATTGTGCCACTGTACTCTAGTCTATGTGACAGAGTAAGAGCCTGACTGAAAAATAAAAAAAATACAGATTCTGCAAACAATGAGGCTCGACTGTACTTCCAAAGGCCAAGTGGGGACCCAGAGCTGCTACCATTGAGGCTGAAGGCAGGGGACAGCACAGAAGCTGCCCCAGAGAGCCTTCCTGCCATAAGGTTTCTATTGGCCTACAGCAACAGGACACCGAGGCTCAGCTCACCATCTCCAACTCTATGTCCAGGAGTTTACAGGCACCATACACAGGCGGCTTGGCTGGAATAACACCAGAAAAAAGAGGCTTTGTAAGTGTCAGGCTGTGGAAGTCACTGCATGGGCACAAGTGGGACCTAGACACCGGGGTCACTTACAGTCGTCAGGTCTCATTTGTCCCCTGGGTCTTCGGATTGGGGTGCCAGACACCACTACGGAGGAGGCACGGCCATGGTAGCCCACGGGCAAGTGCAGCCTGTTGAAGGAAGGCAAAAGAATGCAGGGCATCAGAGCTGTTACAGATGTAAAGTAATTTTTAAAATTTAGGCCAGGTATGGTGGCTCATGCCTGTAATCCCAGCCTGGGCAACATAGCAAGCCAAGACAAGAGAGCATCCCTTGAGTTTAGGAGTTCAAAATCAGTCTGGGTCACAGAGTGAGACCTCAACTCTACAAAAAAGTCAAAAAACTAGCCCAGCATGGTGGTGTGCTCCTGTAGTCCTGCAACTTGGGAGGCTAAGGCGGGAGGATCACCTTAATGCAGAAGGCTGAGGCTGTGGTGAGCTGTGATCATGTCACTGCACTCCAGCCTGGGCAACAGAGTGAGACTCCACCTCAAAAAATAAATAAAAATAAAAATTAGAAACAAGGAATTTCCATATAGTTCAAAAATCAAAAGGTACCCCAAGTGTCCACTCGTGGAAGAATGGATAAACAAAATGTGGTATATCCAAACAGTGGAATATTATTCAGCTTCAAAAAAGAAGGAAAGTGTAACACATGGATGAGCTACAGCACAGATGAACCTCAGCTACATTATGCTAAGTGAAGTAAGCCAATCACAAAAAGACAAATACTGCATGATTCCACTTATATGAGGTAGCTAGAGTTGTTGAATTCATAGAGACAGAAGGTAGAATTAGGTTTTCTAGGGGCTGGGTGGAGGGGGAATGGGGAGTTATTGTTTAATGGGGATAGAGTTTCAGTTTTGCAAGATGAAAGGGTTCTGGAGACAGATAAGGGTGATGGTTGCACAACAGTGTAAATGCACTTAACATCACTCTACACTTATAGATGGTCAAGATGCTCAATTTTATGTTATATGTGATTTTTGTTTAATGTTCTGTTATAGGCCAGGTACAATGGCTCACACCTGTAATTCCAGCACTTTGGGAAGCCAAGGGAGGAGAACTGCTGGAGCCCAGGAGTTCAAGCCCAGCCTGGGCAACACAGCAAGACCTCAACTCTACAAAAAATAAAAAATTAGCCAGGAGTGGTGGCACACACCCACAGTCTCAGTTACTCAGGAGGCTGAGGCAGAAGGACTTCATGAGCCCAGGAGGTCGAGGCTGTGGTGAGCTGTGATTGCACCACTGTACTTGAGCCTGGGTGACAAAGTGAGACTCCTACTCGAAAAAAACCATTTTTTAGGTTATGTGATTTCTTAAAAATCAAAAGGTACTTAAGGGTAATGTAAGACTTTCTCCCACCCTGGTCCCGAGCGCCGATGGGGTGCTGAGGCAAATACTAGACAAACAGCCAACAGCAATGGTTACTCTGTCCACAGCACTTAGCTCAGGCCAGGAGCCTTGCGAGGTGCTGTTTGTATTGTCTCCCTTTTCACCTAATCCTCATGAGAGCCCTGCACCGCAGGTGTCGTCAGCCAGCACCGAGCAAATGCGGGCTCCAAGTGTGCCCCTGGCTTGGCTACGGTCCCCAGTGTGAAGCAGTGGCACCAGGATTCAAACCCAGGTCTCTCTGAATGCAAAGTTCTGCTGCTTGCTCTGTAACCCACTCCCCACCTAATACAAGAGGACCCTAGAAATAGGTCACACAGCGGGGAGCAGAAGGGCCATCCCAGGGCAACCAGCACATCATCAAGAGCTCTGTTTATAAGACAGAAATACAGGAGAGGACTTGAGAAAGGAACTCCCAAATAGCAAAGCACACCGCAAAGCGATTTACAATTGCACGGCACTCCTGTGAGGGAATCAACCAAATACACTGAGAACTGCGTGTAGGTGAAAATGCAGTACATGATCAATAAAAACTGGGAAATGATGTGGATGAGCCATCCGCTTTTGGGAATATACATGGAGCAACTCAAATCGCTCTATGAAAGATACCTGCACACGCATGTTTATTGCAACATTATTCACTATAGCAAAAACATGGAATCAGCCATGTTGCCCATTGAAAGTGAAGTGCATTTTTAAAATGTGGTACATATACATGAGGGAATATTATGCAGCCACAAAGAAGGACAAAATGATAAACTTTGCAGCAACTTGGATGGACTTGGAGCCTATCATACTCAGTGATCTATCACAGAAACAAAGAACTGAGTACCACATGCTCTCACTCACAAGCGGACCCTGAACAATGATCATAATACTATAAGAAAGGAATTGGCAGTAGTGGGAAAGTGCTGGTGGGGTGGGGGGCACACTTCATCAACAAGGATACCTGATTTCAAATCAGGTGAAGTGGGGACCAAAGTGAGGCCCAAACTTTACCTGCACAATGACCATTTGTATACCTAACCCTGAATTGTACCCATCTTTAAAATAAAAATTGAAAAAAATGATGTTCATGATGGGATTAGTTAGCATTGAATGGTAGCTTCTCAAAAGATATGGTGACACCATAACCCCCAGAAAATCTGGAAAAGAGTCTTTGCAGATGTAACTAAGTTGAAGATCTTGAGATGAGATCATCCTGAATTATACAGGCAGGCCCGAAATTCAATGGCAAATGTCCTTATAAGAAACAGAAGATGGCCAGGTGTGGTGGCTCACACCTGTA
>CAUYQG010211728.1:0-16569 GCA_963574415.1 Tarsius wallacei | reverse complement strand
CCACCGCAGCCTCGACCTGCTGGGCTCCAGTGATCCTTCCGCCTCAGCCTTCCAAGTAGCTGGAACTACAGGCGTGTGCTACCACGCCCGGCTAATTTTTTGATTTATTGTAGAGATGAGGTCTCGCCAAGTTGCCCAGGCGGGTCTCGAACCCACGGGCTCAGACAATCCACTCACCTCAGCCTCCCAAAGGCGCGGGATTACAGGCTGAGCCACCGAGCCCGGCTTATTTCTATTTTTTAAAAAAACCACTTCCTCAATTTATTATCTGCCTCTGGCCATTTTAGAGAGTCGTTCTGAAATGATTACTTTATCTATTTTGTGTTGCTTTTTTGGAAAGAGGATTTGCATTGTCTCATCAGTGCTCAAGTCTCCACGTCCACAGGATAAATCTGAAGTGTGGTGTCAGAACAGAATGACAAGCAAAGCCAGCCCAGTGGTGGCCGTGGGCGTGATCGTGCCGGACGTCCGTCGGCAGGTCAGAGGAGAATCAGCAGCGCTTGGCCGCTCGGGGGGCATTGTTGAGCAGACGTCCCTCAAAGACCCATCTTGAAAACATCAGACAGTTGATTTTAAATAAATTTTTCCTTGTGCTTTTCCTTAATCCACCGACAGGAGGGCAGTGGTGCCAACCAGCTCTTGTGATACAACAGGCTTGATTTTCAAGCGAACAGCTCAAATTCAGCATCTTTGAAAATCTGAAATGTTCTGCTTTCCCTGCCAAGTAAAGGCATCGCATTTTTTAAAAAATCGACATTTTCAGAAAGTCTTTTTAGTTTTCTCATCAGGACGAAGATTTCTGAAAAGGCAAAGGCAGGCTTCTTTAGACATCGCATAAAGCAAACTGCGCTCGAGGGACAATTGCAAATGAACTAAGGGAAACTGCAGCCAAATGAAATGCGGCAAACAACTGTCATATTCCAAATGGTCAATCAAAAGCTGGAACAACTTGAATGTAACAGAAGTCCATTATGATGAAAATAATGATCTCAGGACAAGAGATACTTAATGATTTGCAAATTTAAGTACAAAATAAATATTAATCCATGTCCAATGGGCAGCTTTCAAGTTCTAACTATTTAGTGTGGCCGAGAGTATTACCTGCAACAGTGGGGGTGCTTTTAAAGAGAAAGGGGAAACAAATAATTCATCTTCATTTAAATTTCAATACAATTGCAGAATACGGTGGTACACTAGGAACGGAAATGATACACTAAGGGTATCTTTTTTACATTCCAGAGTATCTCACTGTTTGGGCAGAATGATTCTCTTACCGGAATTGTTCACAAAGCAACCTATTATATGGTGAGAGGTACCCTCCGGGCACCATTGAAATTAATATGAAAGGAACAGTCAAGAATGCCAAGTGTAGTGCATAAAACGCAGGTAGGTGGTGGGAGACAGATAAGCAGCCTAGGAGGTTTAAGTTGCAGAATCTGAAGCTGCAGAAAGATGTGTTATACAATTTACATTACAACCAGTCACGATTTTAGAATGGGTAATGAAAAGCTCATATAGTTAAGTATTGAGTCCATAAAAAAAACACAAAAAGCTTTGCAGCACAAGGGAACTAAATGATGGGTAAATAGACAAAGGAGATCATCAGAGAGCAGGAAGAGAAAGCTGGACTTGCTTTCACGAAATTCATCTGGTTTTGGCAGCTTCACCTCACACCGCACGTAGCCAGGTCTCTACAGTTGAATTATTTTAAAAGCAGGATTTCTCAACCTTGGCACTGCTGACGTCTTGGGTCAGATAATTCTTTGTTGTGGGGGCCATCCTACGCCTTGTAGAATGCTCACCAGCATCTCTGGCCTCTTCGCTATGGAGGCCAGTAGCACACCCTTCCCCAAGGTGTGACAACCCCAAACATCTCCAGACATTGCCAGATGTCCCCCGGAGGGCAAAACTGGCTTCTTTCCAGCATCATTACCTTAAAGGAAAGGAAGGAGGTAAACGACTCCAGGGAATTATTTCGTCTTGCAATCAGAGGCCGTGCACCCTTTAAAAAGCATTCATTATAATAGAATTTAATTCTGGCCAAAAAGTTCTGTTGCGCACAAAAATCGTTTTGCTGATTTCTCCATCAATCTATTTTCAAACAACTGGGAAAGTGTTTGGTATCCTATCCATTCTTGCCGTGAGCAACGCTTTGTCACAAAAGAAAACTACAGAGTGGCACCCTCTTAAGATATAGTTCAACACTTTCTCTGCTTAGAGCCATGGGGAAAGCAAGTAAATATATTTTGTAAATCAGAGAAAGAAGAAGAAGAGGAGGAGGAGAAGAAGAAGGACGAGAGAGAGAGAGAGAGAGAGAGAGAGAGAGAGAGAGAGAGAGAGGTAGATTTGCATTTACTGGGAGACATTGAAATCGCAAGGATGGCCTCACAGTTATCAGGTTACCGGCAGTATGAAGGAGCCATTTTGAATCCTTCCTAGTAAGTTACTCTTTAAAATTGCATGCTGGCTGCGTGGTTATTGCTGTAAGTTAAAACTATTTCCCGTTGCCTTTTTCTAACCTGGAAATAGGACTCTGTTATTAACCCCATGAGGGCAGGGATGATGTCTCGGCTGCCTCGTTCATCTTCGTGTTCATAACACCTAACCTGGTACCAGGTCTACAGCAACTGCACAACACATGTTTCTTGAATGAATGAATGAGTGAAAACAGAAATGCCAATTTGCAAGCAGATAGGATAGAATGTCAGCTTCTTAACAACAGGATCTTTTATTTCTCTGCCGCAGCCAGCTCTGCGGTAGGGATCAACAAATGATGGCGGAACTCACCTGCATGTGAGGTTTCTGCCTCCGTCTGGGCAACGAAGCCCATCTGGGTGAGGCCCAGGAAGGCGTGTTGCTGGATTCCTTATTCAAATGGGCAGAGAAGGGTTACCACTGGGTTGTGTCTTTGTGCAATGGAGGGACAACATTCTACCTTGAAGACTCAAACTAAGACATCTTGCGTAGAAAGATGTCACATATATGCTTTACAGAAGGACACTGTCACCCCATTGGACAGATGAGGACATAGATTTTGTCCCCAGTGTCATGGTTCTTTTCCTAGAGAATGTCTGGAGTGCTGTGACAGACATCCACACGCAGAACACAGCTGTATTGGCCATACTGACATCTAGGCAAGGACCGCGCAAATTAAACCATCGGAGGCATCGAGGGGTTTATCCTCGTCTTAAATGGCATTGTGTCTCATACTGAAACTTTAACAATTCATCTAAAATGAAAAACCAAAAGTGTGCCAAAAAACAGAGCTGCTGGAGGAAAAGTGGCTCTTGGGGAAGGCGCCGAGATTCTCTCTACGAACAGAGGGCCCGGGCCGAGCGGCACTTGGGGATTCGCGTTCAGCTGGTGGAATGACAGTGCCCAGAAGCTACTGTGAATGGTAATGACAGGCAATAAAACACCCCTTTTAAAATCCAGCAAAAGATAAAGACAGTAGATTGTAGCAATGCTGCAAAAACCAACCGTTAGTAGATTAGCAACAGGCACAGTGAGAAAACACAACTAAAAATTATTCAATCATACCAAATGCTTGCAGGGAAACTAGGCCAAGAAAGCAATCAAAATCAAATAGGAGCAAGGTGTGTTTATATAATTCAGCAGTTCAAAAAAACTGAGGAGTGCATGGCAGAGATATTTAAAGGGTTTCTAGCCTCAGTTTAAGGGGGAAAATTAATGAAACTTTCATTAACATGAAGAAAGAATAACGCAATTCTTCACTATTTCCTCGCTCCTCCCCAACCAGCATTACTAGGAGACGTCATATTTCCTGTGAAAATTCCAGGACACGATCTTAAAACACAACACACACACAATTTGCGTTAAGTTCGGTTATACAACATATGGGGCAGACCTCTTGATTTAATTGCATTAAATGTTTTCAGTTATAGAGAGAAGAGGCATGACTCATAGAAGCCATAAATGAAGCTTGGCATACAGGTAGTAATTACCTCAAATTGCATTCTTGAGTCTTTGAAGATAAATTAACCAACAATGAGAATTTGATAGCTAATGTGGCAATTAGTTACAGGTACAGCGCAGTGACCTATATAACTTACTATTTTTAAAAAAAATCTAAAATTTACACAGGTTAATAGCATAAAAGAGTCTTCGCTGTTACTCATGACAGAAATGCAGTCCTATAAATGCACTAGAGTGGCCTTCTTATAATAATTGCTTAATTATTCATAAAGAGGTAGATTTACTCATGTTCATTCTTTGGCTATGAATAAGAAAGGCCCAGATTAAACTAACATCCACTGAGCACTACTGTGTCCTACACAGCTGGACAAATGATACCTGATTCCATCTTTCCATCGGTCCTATGTGGTTAGATAACCTCCCACTCCACAAATGAAGGAATGGCCTCAGATGGTGGTGGTGATGATGTGGCTTTCCCAAGGCCACGTGTCATTGTCCTTCACCTTCCTCTAATCACTGGGCTGGGGTTAAATTGTGTCTCAATGAGATGCCAGCCAAAGCATTCTTGGTGAGTCAATAGGTGGGGTCAGTGTAGTGAACACGTGTTTTTGCCTGCCAAGCATCCTTCTTCTGGGAAACCAGCTCTCCCTCAGTCCCTAACACTCTTGTTGGGTCCATGGGTTTGAGTGGAGCTGGCCTCTGAATGCAGGAAGGAACACAGAGCCCTGGCTGGCCACTCAGAGGCCATGTCAATCAGAGGCTGCAGGATGAGACCAGATCAATCTGAGAACTTATTCACTGGGTTCTCAAGCTCAAAGGGCCACACGGGCCTGAGCTGCAGAGGCCACATTGTTTTATGTGAAGTAAATCTGCCTGAGAAAAGACCAACATAGGGACGTGTGAGATGGAGAGACACAATAATAACACCATCATTTTAACTGAACCCTAAATCCAACTCTAGCTGAAAAAAAATTTTTTTTAATTAACTAAACTCAGTACACTATTCTTATTTTATTCGTTTTTCCCTAATGTCTCTTTTTCTGTTCCGGGATCCTATCCAGAATACATTTAGTCTCCAGGTCTCCTTAGAACTCTCTAGGCTGTGGTGGTTTCTCAGACTTTCCTTGTTTTTGTTGACCTCGACCGTTTTGAGGAGTGCTGATCAGGTGTTTTGTAGAATGTTCCTCAATGTTGGTTTGTTTAATTCTTTTCTCATTGTTAGAATGGGGTTATGGGTTTTTGTGGGGGGGAGGACCAGTCTCATCTCACATTCTATCGAGGGGACATAATTTATCACTGATGCTATGAAGAGCCTTCAGTAAAAGACCGCAGGGACACACTTGTAGGTAAACCAGTTGGGTTTCTTCTCCCTGCAGTGAGGGAGTACATACACGATGAGGAGCTGTGGTGTGTCTCAGTAGGAGGATGTAAGAAAGAATCTATTATAGGATTTTGGCTTTGGTTGAGTGATTTGGGGGCAGGTCTAAGGAAGTGGCACTTTCCTCTGGGCGATGTGCTGTCAGAAAGCAGGGAGGTTCTATGATTGGATGTCTTGATAAACCTTATGTACTGGGAGGAGAGACTAGCACATGTTTTTTTTCCTCCCACCGCAATCAGAATTTATTGAAAAACTGACACCAAAATAGGAGATCACTGCTCTATCCCTTACAGAATCAAACATAATTACATTATTTTGTTAGGTTAGCTGAAATTACTGACTGGATAAGGTTTCCTGTGGCAAAATACAAAGTCAGGAAGTTGTGTGGGTGATGAGTGCTGCTTTCTTGTAAATGAGCATTCCTTCTTCGGGTCTGGTTTTTCCTCCTGCAGGCTGACACAACCCTGTCCAACAACCTACACAGAGAACTACGGTCTGAGCATGACTGAAAGTCATGGTAATCTTGTAGCGACCTGGACATTTTCTATCTATAAAACAGGAATACGGATTTTGAACTAGTTGTTTCTTTTTATGGTTTTTCTTATTTCTCTTCCAAGGATGGATATAGCAAATCTCCAGCCAAAGGCATGCCGATCCTTATCTATATCAATCTACCTATATATAGACAGAGATAGCTACTGAAAACGTATCCATGGATAGGAAAGATTAGCACGAGGAAAAGCTATCATTGGTAAAGAGGTGGAACTCACTCGTTATGGCTGAGAGAGGGGATGTTTGGTGTTTTCTGGGTAGCATGAGTGATTTTGTTTTTGTCTTGGCTTAGACAAAATGATGAAGTGGCCTTTCTCATGGCATCGCAGTCTCAGTCGAACGTTGAGCCTGGTGTTCTGTGAGATTGTGTCTCGCTGGAAAATAGCATGGTCTAGCTGTGAAAGCCAGACCAGCCTCTGAGTGTCAGGAAATTTTCCCGCCTCAGTGCTATCCTTGATCACCTGTTCGCCAAGCTTTCCAATGTAGAAGTACTGTTTCTTCTCTTCCCAGACTCCACTCTTTGGATGGTAGTTGTAAAGCGCAGCTGACATTTAAGGGGTGAGGAATCATGTTCTTCTTCGAGGGTGTAGCCCTGAAATTTTAAATCTTTTTCCCTTAAGCCAGTTTGAGCTGTGTTTGGGGGAATCCCAAACAGTTCTGGCAAGTGTTCTCAGGCATCATTGTTCTTACGGGAGCCTTTGCCTTTGTTGGGGTCTGGCCTCCTATCTGAAATTCTGTTTCCTGCAGCCCAGACTCTTCTCTCTGGATCTGTCCCTGCCAGGATGCCATGTAATCCTTACACCTCCTTCAGTTTGGGGAATGCCTGGATTGGCCTGCCTCCCCCATCTAGCCTCCCGGATTGTTCTGTTACCTGGAGTGACCGCCCAGCACTACTCACCGGGCTCTGGCAGAGTGGGGCCCCACTGGTAGAGTCTCTGCTGGAAAGGGTCAGTCCCACTGCTAAACTGCTGCAAGGAGGACCTTGAGATGCGTCCTCTGCAAAGGAGAGTGACCTGGCGGACTAAGAAAGTGATTGGCAGCAGTGAAAAACTGTCAGGGGAGCGGGGGTGGGATTGGCAGTTGAGGGAAAATGCTAGGGGAGGGAGGGGCACACCTCATCGACAAGGGTACCTGCATAATCAACGTTTGTATACCTAACCCTGAATTGTACCCCACATCTCTATAATAAAAAAAAACTCTAACACATACACACAAGAAATGAAAGGAGCAGTGGACTGAGGGCTGGAGAGGCGGAAATGCCTCAGGGGTCATTTCTCTGCCTGGTTTCCATGAAGATGAAACTAGACTTCCAAAATCCAGAAAAATAGTCGCACCTTGTAAGCTATCACTCTCCTCCCACTTTAATCAAGTCAAAATCCCACTTTTATCTTTCCAAGTGCCCTTGAGCTTCAGGGCACTAAGGGAAGGATCAGATGGCTTCCTCTCGGGCAGAATGCAAGGTGGCAGGGGTTGTCCCTCTTACCCTTAAGCCAGACCCTTGGCAGCTGAAGTGGCTGGAAGGCGATTGGCTTCATGGTGTGTGGCACGCACTTGGAGTCCCTCAGACCTGCCTCTGCCAACGATGAGTGTTTGACTGTGCAAGTTACTTAGTTTCTTCAATATCCAATGTCTTCATCTGTAAAATGGAAATAATATTAGGAGGAAACACATAAAATTGTTACTCCACAACCATTAAAAATGACCAAAACAGCAATTTCATGTATATGGCTAACTAATAATACCCACCCCATGGACCTGATTTTGGGAAGATGAAGTGAGAGGCTGGCGCTGCTGTCCATTAAGTCTGTGCTAAGCACTTAACATTAATACAATGTTTATAATGAAGTCACCAAGGAGATTTCTTTAAAAGCAGATTAAAGAAGGTGACGTGTCCAGACCAATTAATTGAGTTCTAGGTTTTTCCAGGTACCATGTCGGGGAAGGTGGTCTCCTGTATCAACTAAGAACCTCTTGTGGGGTGGGGGAGGGCATCCCACGTATCAACTAAGAACCAGATGTGCGTCTGGGAGCCCAGTCTGTCCACTATGCTCTAGAGAAGAACTAAATCTGAAAATTTGTCCTGAACAGAAAACCAAGTATCTCTGTCTCGAAATAATAAAATGCCATCATGTCATACTAACGGGGGAAGAGTATCTCACAAATGAATAAAGCAGCAGCATTCTGGTCCTGAGCTGGGATGATCTAAAGAAAATAGGTTGCTCTTTAGAAAAAAAAAAAAGGAAGGAAAATAAACGCTTTTGTTCTGCACTAGGAAAGATAGAGTTCTTTCACTTCAGCAGCCAGTTGCTATACACCACAAGCATTCTCCTGTGTAGGAAAATCAATAAAGACAATAAATAAATGGCAATCCCATTGAGGGCTGCTTACTAAGTGATTAAATGTTTCAAACCCCAAATACTTGCACGCTTCAGGGATACAAATTTGAATGAACATATGTAAATGGAATTAATGCTCAAATAATTTTCTAGTTACTTAGCACAAATGTGCAATTATTAATATCGCCATAATTTATGTTTGAATATTTATCCCTGTTTTCCTAAGCATAAAACCTTTAATCTACTTTTCTGACATAATTTGAAAATAGACGTGGGAATCTTTTTAATCATCTTATGCTTTTTGTGGAGAAGGGAGGAGACCGAAAAAAAAAAAAAAGCCTTTCAGAACACTTGTTCTCAGGTGAGGCGGGACAATTTCCGATGTTTCCACTCCCTTCATGGGAAAGAGAAGGATATGGTCTTTCTAAACTCATGGTGAATTTGGTGCTGGGATATCAGATTTAGATTTCACTCTTTGTTGCAAGGATCCTGACCGTACAAATAAGGGATAGTTCAGGTTATTTATAAGAAAAGTCCTTTGAGTTGTAATGAGGTGTCCAGGGGAGGGCTATGATACAAAAATGGCCTATCCAAGTCTTTTGACATGTTAGCACTGAGAGGAAGAGCTGCACTGGAGTCAAAATGGTGTTTTCTCTTCGCTCTTGGCCTTCCTTGGTGAGTAGGGGTGGGATCTCATGGCTACGTTCTCTCTCTGTCTCTCGCCTCTCCCCATCAGAGGCTCACGCCCTGTTTATCACTGCAGGCTGCAGCTACACAACCTTGGCTGGAAAATTAGGGTCTTTTTAAATACTTCCCAAGTGTTTTCTAAACTTGGATGCAGGACGGAAATGCCTTCATGCCCAACTTCCTCACCTCTCCCTGTCTTCTCTCCCTGCCATGCACGCTGGAAGGGAAACAAAGCTGGTATTCAGACAGTCATGAAGACCCAGGAAACAGCCTCTTATATCTCTTATATCCCTTGACCGAGAAAGGAGACCTGGGTTTGAATTCCAATTCTGCCACTCACTCGCTGAGAGACCTTAGAGAAAGTTCTTCTCTTTGAATGTCTGTTTCGTCCTCTGTTAAGGAGAAAAGGAGAAGAGGAAGGGGGAAAGAAATGAGGGAAAGTGGGGAGAAAGTGTTGTACCCCTGTATTCGAGAGACCACCAAAGAGCCAACTCCGATGCAAACACACGAGGGTTTTTATTCAGGCTCGAGTCTGGGCTTATGTCCGTTACCGACGCAGCAGCTCAAGAACAAGAGCCTCGACTCAGTATAGCAAGCAGTTTTTATATACAATTACAAGGGAGTGGAGGGGATTTCAAACTTGGCTGCATATGATTGGATAGCATCGTACAAACATGTTTATAGAGATACCGATTGGTTGGTTTGGATGAGCGCGGGCTTTTGACTGACCATGACTGACCACCAACGGCTAGGCGGGCTGGGTGCAGCCGGTTGAGCCATCTGAAATGTTAGATTGTTAAGGGAGTTCATAAACATGTTTACTTGGGGGTCGAGGTTTGCACAGTCACCGTGACTGTGCATAAGCTGGGCCCTGGGTTTGAGAAAAATATGTTTACGAGACTCTTAGGTGGGAGAGTAAGCATACAAGCAAGTTCTGAAGCATCACCATGAGGTAAGCAATTCTTGGGCTCCTAGGCCACTAAGGGAGTTTTATACTTTAACTACAAACCTAAAGTACAAACCACGCTTTATAGAACCTGTTAAATATAAAACACGTCAAACGGAAGAGTCGCCTGGGTCACTGCACTTTAGTCCCAAACACACACACATATAAACTAAGCGACTCTTGGGTCTCTCAAAAGGAAGAGGGCGAAATGTGAGGAGGAGGAGGGAGAACAAAGAAGGGAGAAAGAGGAGAAACCTGGGCATCCCTAAAGCTTCCTTCCGAACTTGAGATTCTACTGCTCGGAGGTTCCCAGATCCCCCAGTCTTTGTTTGCTAAGTCTTCTACACTTCTCAGCTGTCTTGCCAGCCTCCTCCCTCCCACTCCCTGATTGCATCTTGACCACAGTCCTGCTCTCTCAGAAAGCCCCGCAAGTCAGGATTAGAACCCAGAATTTTCCCTGTCTACAAACCTCCAAAGTCCCAGGCACCTCGGGACTAGAGGAGGCAGGCTGGGTTTGAGCACCAACGACATAGGTTTATTTATTTGAGCAACAAAAATGAAATAATATGGTTTCAGGGAATATTGTTGGCATGGATTTTAATCATGGATAATGGAGATCCTCGTAAGAAGAGGAAAACTATTTAAAAAGTTGGTTTGGGCCGGGCTCGGTGGCTCAGCCTGTAATCCTAGGACTTTGGGAGGCCGGAGCGAGTGGATGGCCTGAGCCCGTGGATTCGAGACCAGCCCGGGCAACTGAGCGAGACCTCGTCTCTACAAGAAATAAAAAATTAGCTGGGCGTGGTAGCACGCGTCTGTAGTTCAGGCTACTTGGAAGACTGAGGTAGAAGGATCACCGGGGCCCAGTCGGTTGACGCTGGGATGGCCTTGAGTGTGCCACTGCACTCCTGCCTGGGCGACAGAGTGAGACTCCAACTCAAAAAAAAAATTGGTTTGGTTATAAGAAGTAAATAATACAGACACCTATGTTAAGCCCTTATTTACATCTCATCATACAGAATCTTGATATCCTGACATATATGTTAAATGGAATTCTTTAAGATTTTAAAAATATATATGTATTATTTATTTTGAATTAGGCATTTCATTCACTTTGATAAACATACCAAAGTTTAAAAGTGTATACAATGAAATCTTCCTCTTACCCTGTTCCTCCGCCATCCAGTTCTCCTCCTCAGAGGCAAACAATGTTACTGGTTTCTTGTGTAGCCTGGTTTATAAAAGCAAGCATATCTGTTATTCTTCCTGCCTTGTTACACAATGACCCATCATAAACTGTGTACCTTTTATATCATTAAAACAAAAATCAACTGGTCATGTGGGCTCAGCCCTCAAAATTGTCTGCTCATTAACTTAAAAAATCTTGGACATATTTTGATGATCACTGGCTGCATTTATTTGTTTACATAATAAACACATATGCAGAGCTTGAAACATGCCAGAAATTGTTCTAAACCCTTTTTAAGTATTGACTTGTTTGATGATCCTTTATCCTGTGATCTGACCAACGGATCCATTAAAGGTGTCCTAAAGTCAGACTCGGTTTCTCTGAGTTCTCAATCACTAGTTCTCAAGGGAGGCTGTACCACCCCCCAGGGGGAGTTTTGTCAATTTGCAATGGTATTTTTTGGTTGTTACAGTGATTGGTGGGCACCACTGGCACTTAGGTACTGCAATAGATAGACAGCCCCACATGACAAAGCATTATCCTATCTTTGGCACAACTTTTAAATGTCTAAATTGCACATTCAAGTAGGTAAAAAAATCTTCTTGTAATTATCCAATCCTAAAACCTAAGTCTGGTCAACACAGATACTCCTTGTGTTGTTTTCGTGTACACCACTGAAATTTCCAGGAAGGCAACAATGATGTAAATTGGTGGCAGATGTATTTTGTTTCATCAGACACTTTATCGCAAGTTCTTCACTATTTCAGAAAATCATATTGCTGATAGCAACTCTTCTTGGGGGACTTGAGTCATTAAGGTCACCAGCACACCCGTATCTGAGCCCGCCAGGTCCTTGCTGACTCATTGGCCTGCACCAACAAGCAGCACAGATTCACTTAACTTCTTTTCTCTAGCCAGGATTTGGAAAGAAGAGACCTAGAGATGGGTGTCAGGGAATGCTTTCAAATACCTAAAATGCTCAAAAGACTACGACCAATAACAAAAACAAGAGTTGCCCAAGAACTACAGAATGTGCGTGGCTTTTCTTAGGACTCATAGGGTATCTTGCATTCCTCCCGAGAATGCCTCACCTTCCGTTCTGGGACTTGTTCCAGGTAGGACTTTTAAAAGATGTGGGGGGCGGGGGGAAGTAGGGCCCTATAAATCAATCTATATCCCTGGAAAGGGCTGACCCAGGAGGAAAGGAGGGGCCCAAATGGCCAAAGCAGGTGAATGGGTAGAGGGAATGAGATTGTGGAATCAGGAAGCAGAGCCAAGAAAGATTCCTAGAAAACGTGAGGACAGAGGGACCCTTGTGGTAACTTAAGGGCAGCCAGGGAGCAAGAGGGAGCTTCAAGGACCCTGTGGTTATCTCTCTCCCGAACCTGCCCTTGGTAACAACCAACCAAAAGGAATGCATGTGGTTATTTGCTGCAAATCGCAAAGCCAGAGTTAAAGGCTTCATAGTCTGGTTTTGCAGACGTGATGGAGATTTAACTATTTTCCTCTGCTTGGACCACACTGCTGCGTAAATTTGCCAAGGTAATGGAGAGAAAGGAAATGAAATTTTAACCTGAAAATACTTAGATGGCGTGTTAATTGACTATTTGGGAATTTAAATACAGGACTGCCCATTTTTGGCAAATTTAACCTAAAAATACTGAACTATTTTCCTTTAGAGTAAGATTGAAGATGAAGATGACGTCCCCATTTCCTGTCAGGTGGGAAGGATTGGAGGTGTCAGGAAGTTACAGAATGAAAAAGGATCGCGTGGCCACCAGCAGTTAAGGAGCAACGCCACCCTGACTCCAGCTGGAGAACGCCTTCTTATCCTGCAGGTCTCTCCTTAAATAACAGCATTGGCTGAAATACTCACATTCTGAAGGAACTGAACTAAAACAGAATGGCCATGAAACTTGAGATCAACAGTCAGATGATCAAACATAAGAATAATATGAAAAGGGAGATGAGAAATTAAGGAAAGAACTTGAGAGCAAAATAAATCCCAATACAGAACTTATCAATCCACCATAAACAAGAAAAACAGACTTTGCAGAAAACTGAGTCAGAGACATGGGAAAGGGATCTGAGATAGTTCGATAGAATGCAGAAAGAGACAGGAATAAGGATAGACATGGAGGGCAGCCAAGAAAGATCAGTATACAAACACCAACGTCCTGGAACAGAGAACATACCAGAAGGTGCAAAAAGACATATTCAGAAGATAATGGAGAAGAACTCTTCTGAAGTGAAAAAAGGAATCTGCTCATCAAACAAGTTCACCAAATTTAATAAAACAACGACCAAAATTAGGAAGACATATCTTGGGGAGTCTACTGAACTTTAGAAAGAAAGAATGCTCCACTCATTAAACATAGAACAAGCCTCTTTGGGAAAAATTAAGCTTGCCTTAGACCTCAGCTCAGTGATATTCAATGCCAACAGACCTGATAGATTTGGGGGAAAAAGAGAAGTGACCCAGGACTTCCTATATGCAGCCAGATTGTTATTCAAGGACTAAAGAGATATATTGCCCTCATATGTGAATCAGAAAAGTCCACTTTAATAAAGCAATCTATTGAACTCAGAGAAGGTATGGATAGGAAAGTCAACATCTGAAGATATAGATAGGAAAGTCAACATCTGAAAGGATTAGAGGTAAGCATTGAATCCATATAAGCAAAGCTAAGTAACTATGGTGATTATGTTATTAAAAGCAGAATGTAAGTTTATATGTAAAAAAATTGATTAAAAAAAGTAAAACACATAACATTTGCTATTACAAAAAGAATGTAAATGTTTTGAACAAAAAATGTAATGACAACAGACTGGGAAAAATATATATATTCTGATTAAATATATCAGAATATATCAGTTAAAGGAAAAGAAGAAACAAACGGGTGAAAAGGAAAGAAAAAAGATGAAGCAAGCAAAATAAATGTAAGAGTACTTACTAATTTCCACATATCGTTTCATTTCTGAAGTTGATAAGTAGAGAGAAATTTAAGCATATTGTTTAAAGTTGTAAAGGTAGTTATTAGTTAGAAAGGAAAACAAATGAAGTATCTTGCATATAACCCCAAGACAATAAGCAATCAAAACCATGTCGTGAAAGAAAGAACACACAGAATAAAGCCAAGGAAGCAAAACCCCAGAAAACATTAAATAAGATTACAAAATTGAAATGAAACATAGCCATCATAAAAATAAATGCATATGTGATAAAAAGTTAAAGTCTATTTTTAAAAAAAGAACTTACATTTGGGATCAGAAACTAAATCCAGCTATATGCTGTTAGAGACAAACTTAGAAAGTAAAAGGATGGCCAAAGATATGCCAGGCAGCCAACAGAAAGAAAGCAGGGTTTACAGACAGGGGCGAATTCCAGGAGAAAAGCATTATAGTGCAAGGTATGAAACCTACAATGAAAACATGTTTGATTGATCTTCATACACCAAACAAAATACATCAAAATACATAAAGTAAAAATTGCATGAAATAAAAAATAAACTATTTGAAATAAAAACAGTAAGAGAATTTAACATACTTTTCTTAGTCACTAATGACCTCTATAGACTAAAAATAAGTAAACAGATGAAAACAAAAACATGAAAACTCACTAGATCTGACATATCATTCACAGCAATTTCTTTGCAAGTGTCCATATATTTTGTAAAAGTTGAGTAACAAACAAAACCTCAGTAAATTCTAAGAAAACATAAATGGTATAGATTTTCTGACCACAATGCAATAAAGCTAAAATTAATAGCAAAGGGCACGAAACAAAACAAAATAAAACAACTCCACTACTAACGTATGTTCAAAAATCATCTAACCTACTCTCAAGCTAAAGAAGAAATCAAAACCATAAATGTAGAGTAGCTAAAAATAATGACTACAAAACAACACATATTAAACCCTAAAGGTGTACTCAGAAGAAAATTCTTTAAATTCTTTCACCACTAATTATTAAAGAATGAAGCTAAATGAATTAAGCGTCTCAATCAAATTATTTAGGAAAACAACAACAAAATAAACACAAACGGCAAAAGTAAGGAATTAATAAAGATAAGTGCAGATATAAATAAATTAGCAGGCAAAAATGGCAGACTAAAACCAAGAGCTAGTTTTTTTAAGAGAAAAGAATAAAAATCATAGTAAAATAAACTACTTGCTAGACTAATAAGAAAAAAGTGGATAATGCACATTAGAAATAAGAATAGAGAACCACAGATACAAAGGAAGTTAAAAGAATTCAGGACAACATTTCGCACAACTCTAGCTAATACATTTGAAAACGTAGTTGAAAAGTCAGTCGTTGTATTTGTTCCCCAGTTTCCTAGGCTTCCTTACCAAGGGGACCATCTGCTGGGGTAGGAAGTGGGCTTTTGGAAGAGTGCATTCCTTATAAAAGGACAAACACAGCACTGCTCCTGGAGCTGCCACAGGCTTCTTGCAACCAAGAGGGAAAAGCCAACACACTCACAGACAAATAATGACTGAGTCAGGGAAGGAACCAACACCCTTCTACTCCCAGTTTTCTTGTTGTTGGAGAAAAATTTTTGTTTGAATCTCTGTTACCCAAGTTTTCTGTTACTTGCTACAAAATGCATTTCTAAATGGAGGTGTACCTTGTTATCATGACAAAGCCAGTGCCTTGCATTCGTTTTAAAAACAGGAACACAACTAAGATGTCTCTTTGGCTGAAATGTTATGACTGATAATTAGAGCACCTAAATGAATGAACTGAAGACAGTTATTAAAAAAATATAACTTAAGGTAACTGGCTACAAAGTTAATATACAAAAATAAATGACTTTATTATGTAAACATAGTCATTAATTCGAATATCTAGTGGAAGAAAGAATCTCACTTATAATAGCTACAAATTGATAAAATAACTAAGAATAAATTTGAAAAACACAGGACTTAAATCTGTAAAAAAATGATTTTTAAAAGGCAATGCTTAAAATTACAATGTGAGTTCTCACCATATGAATTATAAATTCAATACAATCCTGACAAAAAGAAAGCTCGTGGAAATATTAGAGTAAACCAAAATGGAAACCTTGAAAAAAAAAATTAAATGGAGCAAAGATACTTGATCTTGTTGGAGAAGCAACTCCCTAAGAAAATAAAATAGTTATAAATGTTTACGTTTGGAATTGTGTAATGCAAAAGCTGTTAGAGAACCAAAGCAATACTAACAAAAATAATAGTGGGATAATTTAATATGGGGAAGACATGAGGGATTTGAATAATATAACGAACAATTCTAATTTAATAAATATATGTAGAAGTGTATGCCCAACAGACAGGAAGTAGTCATTCTATTGAAACGATGTAGCATTTCAAAAATGTTTATGTATTATGCCACAAATAAATCTTAGTTTCCTTTTTTTTTTTTTTTTTTGAGTTGGAGTCTCACTCTGTCACCCAGACTGGAGTGCAGTGGCCGCTCCCGGCCACCGCAGCCTCGACCTGCTGGGCTCCGGCGATCCTTCTGCCTCAGCCTTCCAAGGAGCTGGAATTACAGGCACACGCTACC